>VZDJ01001247.1:18777532-19026592 GCA_008694505.1 Cyanoderma ruficeps
AAAAAAAAAAAAAAAAAAGAAAAAGTGATAATAAAAAAGTTAGTGCTCTAGAAAAAAGGAATGGCACACTTGTCATCAAGGAAGAATAGACGTGCCATTGGGAAATGGACTGGAGCCCAGACAGTGTCAAATCCATCTCAGAGAGCAGTTTTACAGTATCAGCCATAACTCACTCACTCTCATTTTCTAGAATGCTTTATTGAAGTCTGCAAAAGTTTGAGAAAGGGCACAGAAATGCACTGGCTTTGGAATCCTTGCCACAGGAGGTTGCAAATAGCAATATTACAAACCATGGCTCTTCTGTTTGCCCCTGTACAGGGACTGCAATGGGCATTTTGCTTTCCTTGTGAGGATACAGCTGATTCCTGCCATGCTGTGTCCAGCTGTCACTGCTTTGACTCTGCCAAACTCTCTTACAAGCAAAACTTGACCTCCTTACTTCTCTGGAAGCACTGAGCAAACTTCTCACTTCAAAAGCCAACTTGACTCTCTCACCACACCCACCTCTCACCAGCTGCATTAACTCTATTAATAGACTGGAAGGTAGATGTATTGGTGTGGTTTGGGGTTTTTTGGTCTTTTGGTTTGGTTTTTTTGTGGTAGACTATCATCAGCTCCATGCCAACTGGGTCTGGAGACTTGGAAATCATGGCATTTGGGAGGCTGCTACCAGGCAGGCTTCCTCCAATTTATATGACAAGCTACAGTCAGCATCAATCCCCAAAGCAGACAGCTGATCTGAAGGAGGGAGCAGGCAAAGAGGAAGGATTCTGGGAGCAGAGGTGTGATGAAATGGGAACAGAGCTCAAAATTACTCCACGATTCATCTCACCTTGCAGCTTTGCCGTGTTTCTGATGCACAGGAAGAAAACTTATTTCATCTCAAAATCGATTGTGACTACTGAAATCTGGGAAGAGGAGGTTTAGAAAAGTTCAGGATCATTTCAAAGAGGAATTTCATTGTTTGAAGCTTTTCCAGGTCCCTTAGGAACAGGCAGATTAGACTGATATTCCTGTGAATAGGGTTCACTCACTCTCACAGAAGGCTCTGCAGTTTGACAGCATTTTGTTTCATAACTTCTGTGCCTGGTAGGAGACACTGAGATGGGCAGCAAAGTTGGGGCTTAGCTGGGGAATATCTCTGATCTAGAGTTCGATTTACAGAAATCTGAGGAAAGGCATGCAGAGGAGACCTGGAACAGTTTGACCTGCACCAAGAATGTGAGCATACCTAAAACTGAAACTTGAAGACCAAATAGCTCAAGTCCTAAAAGATTTTTAATCGTTCTCCTGCGTGCTTCCTCCTCCTGCTCAGTGGAAGCAATCACCCTTTCGTAGAGGTAGCATCACTGTTGTAGGAGTACCATGAGCACAACCTGCCTAGCACCACATTTTCAGGCTTTAAAGTGCAATTCTCCTCAGAGAAATAACAGTTTAAAGGTAGATTGTCACCACACACACATCTGCTCCCTGAGGGGCTTCATTATCCCTCTAATGTGCAGTGAAGGAACACCAGATCTTTCCCCCTCCCAAGTGTCTTTCAGTCATGCCTGCTTAAGTTTCCTGATAAAAATACATATTTGCATGGTCATTAGCAGAGAGGTTGGAAGGAGGGAGCTTTATAAGCTCTCAGTTTATGCCTCAAGACCAAAAGTACCAAATTAGTTCTTTTTTTTCTTTTTTTTTTAAAGAAATTCTGCAGCTAGAAAAGTAACTGGCTTTCATGCTTCAGGGTTTCAGCTGTTCACCTGTGAGAAGTACAATAGCTGCACTTTTTACTGCTCATTAATATCCGTGCTCTGCTGTACAGCTCCAGCACTGATGGAGGTCTCTGCACCTTGAACCAGTCACACTGGCAGCACCAGTGCAGGGATTTGGCCTGCATTTCACATCCCCCAGAATCCTTCCCCACGTGCACCTGAACTGATTGTGCTCCCAGCTCCCACCTCCCCCCGGTGCTACAGCTCTGAAGTTGTTTATTGAGTTTGCTTTAGCACAGCAGCTAACACGACTGGAATCCAAATCAAACCAGCAGCTCTTCTGAGAGAGAGCTCCTTAGACAATGTCTGCAGCCAAACAAAGCAGGGTGGTGATGGCCTGAGGCCTTCACAGGGCCAGACAAGGGTTTCCCTGCAGAGCTGGGCAGCCCATCACAGCCCACTTGGAAAAAAAACTAGAGGAGGAGGCAGATTCCACCCCATCCTGAAAGCAAACCTCGCAATTCCTTGTTACTCGATCTGCCATCCTGAACACACACACCCGCACACCCCCACGCTTTTGTATCCCAAAACATCCTTCCTCAGGTCCTGTCAGCTCCTCCTTCAGTCAGTCTGTGTCTCCCCATCACCAGAAGTTCACTTAGCCACAAGTGACAATGTCACCTACTCAGACATTGTCCTGTCACCATTAACCAGAGTTCCTCTGGAACTTATCTCCCTTTTAAAAGCCAACCCAAGTTATGACCAGTGATTTACACAAACAGGGGATCTGAAAATGCTTCAGGTTAATAATGAAGGGAAGGTCTGCTTTCCCCCCCTGTTTTTTTATACTAATAGCTGCCTCTGCTTCTCAGAGCACATCCCCCTGCAAAGATGCCAATGGTGGCATTTCCTAGTTTAAGCTCTACAGAATAATCACACTGTTTAGAAAATAATTCAAGTCTCTGGAGTTCTCACTTTCTCCATTTGTCAGTAGAAAACGAGACGTTTCCTCAAAATATACAATAAAATAGCCTCTAGCAATAGCCTGCAATGCTTCTCTTTACAATACTTTTATGAGCGTGAGCGTGGTCTCCTGGGAGTGCTTTCATAATCATTTATACAAATGACAGAAAACTAGGACAATGAGAAGCAAAAAGGAAAATGCAGCCATCATGCACCCAGTTGCTTTGAATAGTCTGCAGAAAAAAGTGGTTTGCTCTGTGGCAAAGAGAAGTTCTCCTCACTTGCAGGCCTAAATCAGGGGATCACACACAACCTCCCTAAGTTGGGATGGGATGCTGCTCCCAGAGCAACCCATTGCTCACATTCCTTCTTGGCTCTCTCACTGCTCCAGGACAGTTCTCTGAGCCAGAGTTGTATTCTATGTAAGTTAAAATATCATGTGGTTAAAAAGTTAAAAAGGTTTAAAATACCCAAAAAGATATCCTGCCAGGGGGACGGATGTCCAGTTCTTAACTACCGTCCTGTTCTTCCTTCACAGCACGCCTTCTCCCATCTGAGGGGATCTGTGGTGCTCTGCAGCAGAGGCAGCTTGCAGGAGAAGCTCCAGCAGCTCCTTTCATTGCTGCTGCTCTGGGAGGCTGTCACCCGCTCCCAGGGTGCTGACATTAGGTAAGAGTAATGATGGTCTTTGAAAATACACCATAAAATTGCTATGAAAACTTGTTTCTTCTGTGTACATTCTAAATTTCTACCTGTGTGGGGATGGAGAAGGGGCTGTCGGCTCCTATATGCACAAACAACAAAGCAAGAAGGTACTGAAAGAAAATCCATTTGTTCCAACACTTCCCCCTCCCTCCTTTTCTTTTCAATACAAATTCAATCCTCCCTATACAAGGAGGGGTGAACTGGTGCAGCACAACATAATGGAACAATTTCATTTCACTGAGACTCTCCAAAAGGCAGAGTCCTTGTGAGACCAAAGCCTGTAACACTGAGGACAGAACTCTACAGTCTGCTCCCTGTGCCACCAGAAACACATTTCCTGTCTTGGCTCACCCAGCCTCCAGAATAAATAAATGAATAAATAAATAAATAAATAAATTTATGGAGCAACACGTCCAAGGAGCAGCAAGCAGAAATGCATCCCAGAGGGGTGCTAAAGTATATAATAGCTGTATTTGTCTTCCTGGATATGCCTTGGTGCAAGACTACAAAAAAAGGAGGCAGGATCATTTGTTGTGCTCAGGTTTTAAGAGATTTCTGAGTAGATCTGTTAAGCTTTGCATGATGTTAACAAAACCTACCTGAACACAGCCAGCTTTTGGCTTTCTGGGAAAAGTCTTTTTTGACCAAAACAGCAGAGAGGCACTTAGGAAGTGGTGATGCGAGTGAGTATGGATTTTACTTCAGGATAAATTCCAGGCAACTTTTCTACTGCTTCCCCTTCCTTGTCCATATGCAACACAAGCTGATTTTTTGTTATTTCAGAAGAGATTATTGGGATTTGATCATTCAATGTTGATATTGCTGCCTCAGGCACTTGCACCACCACTGCCTTCAGAGGGAGGTATCCAGCAGGGGAAATCATAACAGCCCAGAGAGGCTGCCATGGGTAGAATGAAGGAGGTTTGCTGGAACAAACACATCTTCCCTAAGAAAGCTTGGATGGAGGGGATGCTGTGAAAATGAGAATGGCAGACCTGGAGTTTGTGGATCAAAGAAAGGAAGCAAAAGATATAAAGAGATTGAAATGTTTTTCTTCATTGCTCTGTGTTTGATACCCAAACTAAAAACAACCAATGGAACAAAACACCACCACAGAAAGTACTAGTGCAAATCATTCCATATCTGCATCTTCTCATATTGCTGAGACAATGGTAGTGTCTAAAACATGCTTTAGTCACAGTGTCATGGCACTGGAGTCAACAACATGCTTCCCTAAAGGAAACTGGATGAGTTGCTGTCTAGAGACTTCACCCTTGAGCATGATATAAAACAGGGAACTGCTGACAAAGGAACAAGACTGGCACTTGGGACATATGAGTTTTATTCTCTAACTTCTTCAAATAATTTCTAACTTCAAATAATTTCTTACTCACTTTCTTTCTCAGCGTGACTGGAAGCTTTTAGGGTTGTGGACTTCCTCAGCAGTTACCCAACATAATGGGAGCCCAAGTTTTTATCAGGATCTTTGGGTAATTCTGGCCCACAAAGTTCAAACAGCATTTTTAAGGAAGGTTCTCTGCTGAGGGCTTGAATACAAGAAAATGAAATGAGAACTCAAATGTATCCCCAATGCCACCAGTTCAGATTCCAAAGTAAAAAAACAAAACGACAAAACAACAAAGTGATCAGATCAGGCCAAGTACCTATGGCTGGTCTTTTGCCTTTAACTGAAAAGAAAAGGAATCTTTGCAAAGTGATAAAGCCACCCAAGAATGGCTGCAGTTGTTTCTTCCAAATGAACCAGAGAGAACAGATGGTCTCCTCTCATACTGTCACAGAGGTCAATATTAGCCACCCCTAAGTGTAGCAGGTTCTTGAAATGCTCAAATGCTTGTGTCTGGTCCTTATGACTAATCCACTCTCCCAAAGAAGAAAGGTCAAATGAAGAACATCCCTACAAAAACTGCAACTACTCCAAGCCATGGCTGATGTGTAATGCACTCCGACATGGTGTCAACAGCTGCTCCTAAAACGCAATGAGTCAGCCTTTCAAAAGAGCATGCCAGCTTTCACTGTTAGAGCTTTCATATGGATTATATTTTCTCCCCAATGTTTAAAAATATCCTTCTTAAACATTGAAAATATAAAATGTTTTCCTTACAGATTTTGTCCCTTTTCCCCAGGCAGCTGCCCAAGAGTGTCTCATGTATTTATCTGGGAGCAAAACATCCTGGCCCTTCTTTCACTTTCCTTTTCACACGCTGACAGCTAAACCAAAGGCAGACCTCTGTTTTCTGAAGTCATGTACAAATGAGGAATTTCTGATACCTTTCACAACTCATGCCTGTGAACCACGGTCAGCCTTCCAGAGAGCTGCAGGGTCATGTGTTCTGCCCAACAGACAGGGCACAGAGACACCGGGTGACTCTCCTTCGGTCCCATAACAGCCGTGTGGGTACAAATCCCCTACCCATCCCCTACTCTAATCAACCATCTCCCTTGGATACTGTCATTTAAATAAAAAGGCCTGTTGGAAATGACAGGTGAAGAAAGCAGCCCAGGCATGAAATGCACTCTAAAGTATATTAATAGAAGGTTGCCAGACAAAACGGCACAAGGCATTTGATCGCATCATCCCGGTCTTGTTGTTCATGCTCCTTTGCATCTGGCTGCGTGATTCCTGCCAGATTCTTGGCTGGAGGAGCAGACTAGGATTTGCCTGCCTTCCCTAACCCGTGCAGGGCTCAGCTGCAATCATGCAGAGCACTGAAAGAAATCCCTTTGAGTTGGGATTCATTCCGAACATGTAAAACCCAAATGACTGCTTCTCCAAAGTGAATCCCATTTCACAGCAAGTAGGTTATTAGTGTGGAACTCCATACAAGTAGCCTGCATTCAAAAGCCCTCTGCATTATTAATAGAAGATGAGCTTTTGACATCAAAGGAGAACCATTATGTATGCTAAACGGTGGCAAAAATTGTACCCGCACTTCAAACCTTTTCAGTGCTTTGTCCCTTGTAAATCAATCAAGGTTGACAGATGCTTTAAGGAGAGTAATCTTTTCAATGATACTGTCAATGGATAACATAATGGAACATTGTCTCTGTGCTGTGTGAAGACATGGAGCTAGTCAATTATGGACAACACTTCATGCAGCCGCCAGTTTTCACTTGAAGTGCTGCTGTTGAAGTATTATAATCCCAACAAATGGCCGCAGCAGCATACAATGTAAATGAGACCTCCTGAAGCTTTGGAAAATTCATTAGTAACAACAGTGGTCCATTCCCACACTTTCAAACACCAGCCTGGTAATGTTAACGATGCACTTCCCCCCTTCCCTTTGAGCAGGCAGTAGGGCATATTTACATACACTATTTTAAGTCTTCAGCACATTTCCCTCCCCCATTTTGGATTCCTTTCCTCTCTTCACCTGATATTTCCAACTAGCCACATAACCCACACAGCTGGAGATGGAAACAAGAAAACAGACCTTCCTACCTGGGGCCACATCGTCACTTCATACCTGTTAGACACTTCGTGGCTGTCCCTTTTTCCAACAGTTCTATCTGCTCAGCTGCCCTGGGAAGAATGGCCTGGATGGATGGCAGGGGAAAAGCTTCCAGCCTCAAGAGACCAGTGGGATGTCATGGGGAAGCTGAATGCACCCAGTGCCAGTGGCACCTAGGTGGAACTCTGGGCTTGAGAGTTAAAAGGGAGAGACTGTGCTGTTTATTTAGCTATTGGCTGCTATTTCCTGCATCATCTTCTCAAAGATTTTCCC
Organism: Cyanoderma ruficeps; assembly: GCA_008694505.1. Classification (NCBI taxonomy): domain Eukaryota; kingdom Metazoa; phylum Chordata; class Aves; order Passeriformes; family Timaliidae; genus Cyanoderma; species Cyanoderma ruficeps. The sequence continues at coordinate 18,784,644 of VZDJ01001247.1, forward strand.
TTTGTCAACCAAGGCTTGTGCTAAGAGGAACACTTAAACTCCCACAGTAGCAGAGAGAAATCCCACACTTGAGCACAGAATCTCTCAACTCCTATCAATTGCAGGTTTTCATCGCTGTGATCTGTGAATGCCCCTTACCCATAATGTTTTTGAAACAACCAGGTGCAGACCAGAAACTCAATCACTGAGGTCTCCTTGGGTAAGAACAAGCTGTTCCTTGAACCCAACTTCCCCTTTCCCACTCTCCACATTGTAAGTATTGGGCAATTGTAAATCCTCTTGCGGAACAGATTTCTATGGTAATATCAAAGAATTTCAAAAGCATACATTCCCTTTGCAACAACTTTCAACAGATGTTATCTAACCTTTTCTTTCAAGCTAATTAATTTTATTTCTATTTACTATTTGCTATTTGCATATTATTATTTGGAGTGTACAAATAAAATCTTTGACAAATTAATATAAACAGTGGAACAATAAAGTCGATCCAGTTGATCAAAAGACAAAAGATCTGAGAAAAACAGGGTGTGCCAGTAATTCAGAACCAAAGGTTATTAAACACAAGATGAAAAAACCTGCTTTTGTTCATGTGTCTGATGACGTATATAAGATCACAACTTACCACTGCTGGATAACGTAAGTATAAGAGGGAAGATGGTAGCTAATAATAAAATTTTTAAGTAGCCTTTTATTAATATTGAAATAAAATTCACTCAATCAAATAAAGCCAGAGATTTATCATAGAGAAAAAAAAAGGAAAAACTAGAAAAAATAATTAAGAAAAACATGACTTACATAAGAGAAGTCTTCAGCATTCTGACAGAGTAGCTTGGGAAAAACAGCCTGTCGCTGAAATCTTTCCTCATCTTCAAAGATGTTCCCATACATGAAGCCATTCATCATGGTGGAGTGGGCATGGATGTCGATATAGAACTCCAGGTTAATCTTCTGTTGAGGGAAAAACAACAACAACAAAACATTCAGCACGAGATAAATCATAACTGAGTTATGCAGGTGAAGCCTCCCATAAATCCAGCCCTGCCATTCTTGAACCCATCCATGGTGCCAGCATCAGGGAGCCACGCTGAAGATCTCACTCTGAGGCACCCAACCATTCCTGCCTCTCTGTGGGGGCATGTGAAACACAACAAAGGACCATGACAGACATTTCTTTGCCTTTTTTTGAGACTATTGGAACATTTTGCACAGGACACTGTGCAAAACAGAGCCAAAACATCCTTCATTGTGATACAGGGCTTACTGCCAGTGATAAAAATATGCACCTTCCAGTTCTAGAGCACGATTATTTGGGCATAGCTTTGCCATCTCTGCACAGTTCTGCATTGAATTATGCAGATGTTCCCTTCTGCCAGGTGAAACAGGCTCAAAATTGTGTAAAAAAGACTCCAGTAGTTCCTGTGCAGTTTATTTCTCTGTATTAAGGAGAAATACTGCAAATGTTTTGTCTTCCTCTGCTTTCCAGCAGTAATTCAACAGAACAACTCTCCAAAGCAAGTGCCTGGAATGCCTCTCTGCTTGTAGCTCCCTACAGGATTCTGTACCAACTCTTGCTTTAAAAGAAGACAGCAGGACCCCCTAACACAGAAGTTCCTGCTCTCCCCACACCCTTCCCACGGCATCAGTGGGAAAAAGGGCATGTTCACCTGGATCACTGCATACAGTGCCATCAGCAGCAGTGGATGGCACTGCCCAGCACTAAAGAGTGACACCAGAGCAGATGCCCCTGAATTTCCCAGTTTCCCCAAATTCTGACAACTTTTGGACCTGAACAAATGACGTGACAAGCCCATCCCTGTCACCTGGCCAGCATTGGAGCCATCTTGGTGCCCAGAGCTCAGATGTCCCTGCCTCAACAGAGGGATGGAGAAGAGCTCTGTTGGCAGCATGATGCTTATGGTGCTTCTCCCTGCACTGAAATACAGCAGGAAGCTCTGCAGCCACAAGTCTCTTCTGCTGCACACAAAGCTTCTCTGGCTGCTGGAGAACTCCGAGCTGTGTTCTCAGTGTAACAGGAAGGCAGGCTGGATTGTGCAGCTCATGTCACAGCAGTGTCAGCTCTTCTGATGGGGGGAGAACATCATTTGGTATGTGACACTAATATAATACAGATTTACTTTCCCCTGGCAGAAAACCAATGTATAATACACAGAGACGGTTTAGTTTAATTAAACAGCCTAGAGAGAGTAATAATGTATCTTATTAAGCCTCTGCTATGTTAAAATGTTAGCTAATGCAATATCAATATCTGACCATGCTTCATAGGAAAGGGAACATTTGATTGCGTTTGACTCTAACACAATAAATTGTTTGCTCCTGCCAAAACATTTTGCTGTGCTGTAGAGGACCAGCCCTGCAATAAAGCACACATCTGCTATTTGGAGATACAGCACTGAGAAGAAAGATTAGCATTGACAAGATGAAACACCACACAGGATTTTCTTCCTCTCCAAGCATACAGAAATTAAAAACCAAGATTAAGTAATACTATTTTCATGAGATAATTTCCCCGTCACAAACAGAATTTGATGAGATCAGATGCACGCTGGCATATCACCATGAAACAGAACATGTTGTAGAGTCTCAAAACAGTGATTTGATGAAGTGAGCAGATAATCTAGTTAAACTGGGTATTTGTACAGCATGAATGTCCTTCACACAGAAGTCAGTGACCTAAGTCATACTTATTTTAGAACAACCAGACAGAATTCTTTATTGGAACACAGTTACTAACATAAAGTAATCGAGAAGCACAGTGAGATATATAACAATAGGCTAGAATAATTTGTGACTTAAGACAAATAAAAATTGCTGGTGTAAACTGCAGGATTTGTGGTACTTATTCATTCATAGTTTTCCAGTTGCTTCCAAAAGAAGGTGGCCACAAACAGAGATGCAGAGACACAGATTACTAAGATAATTTTCCATAAGCTATCCAGCAAGAAATTCACCTGCAGAACATGAGTGATCTGAGCCCCAGCTTATATTCAATTATCAAGTTATCCAGTCTAACACAGTGTCACTGGAGTATTTTCTAAATTCTCCTAGGACCCTTAGACAAAAAAATTGCTGGTGGAAGTGTCACAGAGAATATTCTAAAGTCCCCGGTGTGCTGAAATTTCCTTGAAGATCTTTTTTGTTCATCAAAACCATTTTCAAATAATCTGGTTGCAATGGTTATTTGTGAGGGAACAGTGTCCTTCACAGATGTCGCCTTCACCTAAAATTTAAGCTTCCAGATCGCCTATTTGGAAGCTACGACAATAAAGAGGTAGCTCATCACCCAAACAAGTGTTCAAAAGCATTTTTCAAGTCATCTGTTTCAAGATAACTAAAAAGTAATTTCTTAAGTTAGCCCACAATGACTATTCAACTGGCTTTTTTTCTGCTCTTTGTTCCTTAGCCTCCAACTGAACGTATAAAAATCTCTATTTCACATATTCCTGTGCACTAAATTCAGTCCAAACTTGCAACCGTCCATCCTATTCAGCATGTTTTTAAACATTGCTAGAGTAATTGCCAGTTAGATGTACTACTTCCAGACACTGCTGTGTGTCAGCAGAACAGCATTTCAGCATTTCACATTTCTCCTCCTCACATTCATTACTTTATCAAAGGGAAACATGTTGAGCATTCTCCATTACAGAACGAAATAATTCAGTGCATTGTTGATATAACACATGAGTTCCTAATGGAAAAAGGTCCTCTTATTCCCAGACACAAAGTTATTGTGGCCTTAAAATGGACAATAACAGCCCAGTCACTGGGACATTAAAAGTTTGCCACCTTGTGCCTCAAGTAGTAGACCAAGCAGCAGATAATTTGTTTGCATGCAAGCTTCACAAGGATTATGCTGTGCTCCTGAACAATAAAGGTATTTCTTCTTCCTCTTTAGAGTCATACATATTCATAGGTGCTTTACATGTAGGAATTGTTTCCCCCCCCAAATTCAAGCAAGGGAATAGAGTTTTATATTTCAGTTGAGTTCTCTGGAAGATTTTGACATAATTACTGATCTCCAGCAACTGAGGTAGGATCACAGAATTAACATTTTATGAAATGTATAATGTCACCTACTGATGGCAATTTCAGCAAAGTCAGCAGAGAGGTGACCTTCTGAAATTGTTGCTCTTGGAGATAGGAGAACTTTAGTGGGAGAATGAAGTAAATGAACATATGTTTGCATTTACATGAGCACATGCAAACACACTTAACCCACTGCTATCTGCTGTCATACCCCAGGGGTATCTGCCAGTATCTACACACCACAACCCATTCCCATTAGGGCTTCTGTTGCAGTACCTGCAAGTGAGAGGGGGAATAAATTTAGAAGTGGTTCAAAGTCTCAAACTCACATTTTCTTTAGCCTTTATTCAGAAAATAATTAATAACTAGGCTCAAATAGCTCTGGATGCCACAGCTGCCTTCTGAGAGACTTACCAGGTACATCCTACAATATGGTATTAAACTCATCATTTTCTGCTTTAGGTGGAATGCAAAATGATTCAGATGCCTTATAAAAGTCATCATGCAATTTAATTCTCTCAAGTGTCTTTTCTTTGTGCTTACAAGCAGTGGCAGAGTTTTCCTCTCTCACACTGTTTCTTAAGTAAAGCTGTAATTACCTGGGTGACCCAGGTTACAGAGTTCCAGAAAACAAAGGCGGACTTGGTCTTTCTTTTCTCTGAGTCTCAAAACAGAAATCACTCACTAGACTGACAATGATTGAACTCCACTTCTTTGGAAAACACGATTCTCTCCCTTGAAAAGAATGGTTTTTATCTCTTCTTGCCACTTACCATATAAACCCAGCATAAATAAACAAGCAAACGTATTTCTGCTCTAAAGTTCATTTGGATCCCTGTTGTTGTGACACGCACTTTCCTCTGCTCTACTGAGTCAGCCTGAAGTTTCTGTCAGCTTGAGAAATGTACATATAAATTAGGGGGTGGTCAAAATGAAAGAAATCATGAATTAAGAAGAAACAACTCTCATTGTCAAGAGAGGAAATAGTTAAAGTAGTACAGAAGGTGGTTCATGATGGCGCGGAAAGTTTTGAGAAAATATATTCTCACTTGTCTGCATTTTTATTTCCTTCATTGAATGCCTTTGGAAGGGCAGTAATTAAAGAGCAAAAGGGAAGAACTATGTTATTAGCTAGTGCTGATATGACCAAACTTAGATTTTGAAGAGTGCAATTATGATTCTTAAGAAAACAGAGGCTTAATAAATAAATAAATAGAAGTCCATAAATGCCGTAATAAAAAGATAAATGTGCATTGAGGCCAGAACATGAGCCACTAGAGAGGCAAGTGATGCAGGAAGAAGCCAGCTCTGTCCACCAGCTGTCACTTCAATATGGATTTTATTAATTCTTGGGCATAGCAATTGGTTTAGAGAGAGAGGCATCCAAAAGCCTTCTCCACTCCAATATTTCATATAGGGGATGGGATATACTCCTTGCAATGTTTTATACAAGCTGCTAAAACCATGGGCTGTCATTTGTTGCAAGGAAGAGAACAGCCTCCAGGCAGACTTTGTAGTCTTGCTGTTAAACCACTGTTTGGAGTAAATGGACATTCAACAGCTGGCTCAGCAAAAGGAGTTTGCCCCTTTTCATTCAGAAGACATTCAGAAATTCCCAGAAGTATGACTCTTTGATGCTTCCTAAGATTATCTCCCAGAAGAAAAATTCCTCCAAAGAATCTCTCAAAAGAAAACTTTGCACGTGTCTCCAAGTCTTCCCTTTTGACATAAACACATCATTACCTCAGGATTAGTTATTTTGGAAATTCAGCTGCAAAGCACCACTCCTCCCCTTTCCAGCCCGATTGAATTCTACCCAGTGCTTTGAATTCTTCTTTAGAGATGTGTGACACTTGTCTCCTGACTTTCCAAGGGAACATGAGGTGGAATTCAAACTGTCTGGATATGGTACACATTTTCAAGCTTGAAATGCTTGGATTTCGATGCCTGGTAAGATGAATTTTACCCAAATTACTTTTCTTACCTCTACTTTCTCCCCATATTTCTGCTGCCATCCCAAAAAACCATTAAATACTTCCACATTTTCTTCTGCTATCCATTATACAACCTTTGACAAGTTAGTCCTACAGAATCATCCTCAGTTTTTTTCAGACAATGCAAGCCACACCTTATTAGAGGCACAATTTCAGATTTATAGCACTCCCCTTTTGTAACCATAGGGACAACATCTTTCTCCTTCCATTCATCATCTCACGGACCACCTGCTCACTCACCTCTGTAAACACCATAGCAACAACAGCAGTTATTTACACAAGAAATTAATAGTAGGAAAGGGAGTTACTATTTTTAAAAACCTTAAGGAAAAAAGGTTTCCTCATCTTGCTTCCAGAGAAAGGAACATGCCAGTTTAGAACCACTCTTGTTCTCACTGATATGAAGCACAAAAGACAAATTTGCTTTTTCTGTAGACACCTTTACAATCTGACAATGCCTTTTAAGTGTCCCTGCAGAAGCAGCTTGCAAACACTGATGTGCCACTAACTCTCCATGGCCTTCCAGCAATTCTTCATAACACTTCGAGCATTTTTTTCAGAACATTTCAATGATATTCCAAGAGCTATTGTCCCTCAGAATGAACCACTCCAACCCAATTGCTATTCAATAGTAACTATTTACCAACCCTGTTTCATGGCAAATAATGATAAATAATGATACCTGTTAAAGGTAGGAACAACCTGACATGACCTAGAGCCTCAAAATGGATGGAGAAGAGACCTCTGTTGTTCTGTGGTTCAGCAAAAGGATGGAAACCCATCAGTACTGCCTTCCTGCCTGCCTTTAAAAGTAAGGGATGCTTTTATCCACAGAAGAACAGGAACTCGAACCCTGCTCTGGTGTGCCCATCAGTCACCCCAAAAGGACCTAAACTCAGAGTCCCGGCCTCAGAGTGGGAGGTCAGCAACATGCATATTCTGATCCTGGCTTGTTATCTGCTTGCTTCTCTCACCTGCCAGTGCAGATAACAACACCTCCTGAGGGTTGGCTGACGTCTGTAAAGCACTTTGAAGACACAAAGCATCACAGTGTGTACAAGTTAAGTGTTAATTCATCTGCCGGGCTGATTCACCCTGACCCCTCTGCAGAGACGTCCAGTTAGTGTCAGCTCTGGCAGTTTTAGCAATTCAGGCACCTGTCCACCAGCCCCTGGACTGCAGCCAGCAATTCACACAGGACACAGAAGAGCCGTCAGATGGCAGCAACATTTGGTCATGACAGGCCTGAATTGGATTTGAAAGGGTGACCTGGAGGTGAAAGGCTCTATCAAGAAGCCACTTCTGTTCAAATGCATATTAAATTAGAGACGTGCCAAAGAGACAATGTTAAGACCCAGATCAAGTTTAGACAAGACTTTTGGCTCAGCTGCATGGACAATTCTTGTATAATTTTTACCCTAAATGATTATGAACCAGAAAATAAACTCTTACGGATTTAGGGTCTGACCTCAAGCCAAAACTGAGTCTGAAGAAGGACAGTCCTTGTTCTGTCTCCTCCTTCCTCTGTCCCTCATAAGAAGCAAACCTGCACATACACTCAGCACCATTGCTTTTTGACCTTCACAAGTTCTGAAATCTCTCCTTGCCTGAATTATTAGAAAAAAACAGTGGGACTGTACAGGGTCTTGGGACACTACCTCACCCCAAGCTTTGCTGGTTTTACTTGGCTCTCCCCATCTCAAACACCACTTGTGTCACCACCAGATGACCCACAGAACAAGCTTTGGAAATCCTACCTTTCTCATGCCTCTGCTACTGAACAGCATTGGCTCTACAGAAAAGACAAGTGGCAAAAGAACCAACAACTTTTTAGAAGAGGGAAGAAATCCTACCATAAAAGAGAATGTATGAATAAAAGAAAGAAAGCAAGAGGGAAAGTGAGAGTAAAGAAAAGGCAGAGAGAAGCTGAGGCAGTAACTGTTACTTATTCTCTTATAATTAAAGCAAGAAAATTAGGTTATGAAACAGGAATATCTAAATGGCCATGTTTTCACTGGATAATTAAATCTAGCTCTGGTCTGGTTGTGAAGGTTGTCTCAGCTGAAATGCTCCCAGTAGCTGTATTGAAGGTTTTAGAACAGCCTTGGTGCTGTTCCTTAGACAGCCACTTGCTTGCTGTGTGACAATACACAAGTCATTTAATGTCTTCAGGCATCATTAATTGCTGCTTATATGCCTGAAACTATATTAAGGTCAAGAATTCCTGTTCAACTATTCACTTCATAGCAGTATTAATAGCTTTGTGTTTTACCACTAACTTTTAATTATACCTCTGCAGAACCCTTGGACCAAGGAGCACAGACTTTACAAGTACATAAATAAGGCCCAAAGACATTGCCTGCCTCTCCTCTAATTACAAAGGCAAAGAGTGGTAAACTAAAAACAAAGGCTAGGAGTTATGGCTCCCTATCCCCTAATTTCCTAGGAACTCTTGCAGTTGGACAAATTGTGTGTAGGCAAATCAAACTCTTTAACTACCAGTTTCTCTAGTCTCTCAAATAATATATATCATTACTCACTATTTCTTACTAAATAAGTAGCAGCTGGCAGAATATAAAGTCATCAGGCAGAAGAGCAAAGGCAAACAAAATGATTTTTTTTTTAATTAGCTTATACTGCAGCACTCACTGCCACCAGATTTTGGCCAAAAAACAGGTGAACAGAAAGATCAATTAGATAAATTCAAAGAAAATTATGTTATTGCACTCAAAGCAGTGAACACAACCCCTTGAACAGAAAATCCCCAAATTACACAGTATCAGAAGCCTTGCTCTCTTCTTAGTCTATCCCTTAGCATCAGCACTCAGATTCTGAGCCAAATAGACCTTGGGTTTGATGCAGCACCACTGTTCTTATTTTCCAATTACATCTTAATTTATGCTGCAGAATGAGACCTCTGTAGTTCTTAAAAAGGTAAGGTGTGATTTGTGGTGAAAAGTATGTGTATTTCTACAGTTTCAACTAAATCTCTAAGAAGAGATTAGACAAATTACTCTAAGGGATATCCTGATCTATATAAAGCTTTCAGCTCAACAAACCCTAAAACAATGGGAACTGTAAGCTGGGCATCAAAGGGAAAGGTCCACTTTACAGATGTAAAATATTTTAAGCAGGCCCCCGAGTGTCTTTTCCCACCTACTCAGAACATACCCAGAAAACTGGATTAGTGTGACCTATTAGAGCACCTGTAAGGGTTGCTTTTATTTTACGTAGATATGCGTGGAGTAAGAAGCAAAAATCCACACCTGGATGGAAACCGCAAACCTGCTCAGTCAGGTGGAAGGAAACAACACCACTTATGTCATTCAAAGGTTAGGTGGGCATACACCTGCTTGAGGAGACAGGAATGCTGTGGATGGACATTGTGCATCACCAGGGGACTGACAGCTGGAAGCCAAACCAGCCCTTTCTGTTCACCGTCCTGGCACAGCCTGGCCACAGGCAGAAGCTGTCCGTGGTCATTAGTCTTATTCTGTTCCCTTGCAGGCCGAGCTTTTCTTTTCCTTGCCTGTGCTCAGGGTGAGCAGCAAGCACATCGAGGAAGAGATAAAAGTGAAAGCTGATAAACAGGAACACAATGACACCAAAAGAGATTAGGGACTATACAGCAGACATAAATGCTGAGGGGAGGGACGGCATGCAAATACAAACCAGAACTGACCCAGGTATTGTCTTGCTGACCCATGATTCATCCACAATGGGAAGAACAGGTTTTCTTGGCTTTGTTCTGCTCAGAGATAGCTCAGCATAACATTTTGTACAAAACTGTGGGATGTAAACTCTGAGCTTTACATCTAGCAGTATTTATGGTCTGCACAGTGCTATAAAAGCTAAAATGTAATGGACATTGTGGAAGGGTCTGCCATTACAACTGAAAGCACAACATATCATGCCTTTCCCAGGGCATTTTATCAGCATCAGTTGTATCTGAAACTTTTTTCTCCAATATTCCCCTACTCCTACTTGGCCAATAGGTGTCCTGGGCTGCACCAAAAGCAGTATGGCCAGCAGTCAAGGGAGGTGATTCTTCCCCTGTACCATGCTCTTGAGACCTCACCCAGAGTGCTCTGTACAGTTCTGGGGCCCCCAACATAAAAATGACACAGAACTGCAGGCGCAAGTCCAGTGGAGGCCATGAAGATGCTCAGAGGGATGGAGCACCTCTCCTATGAAAACAGGCCGAGAGAGCTGGGGTTGCTCAGCCTGGAGAAGGAAAGCCTCCGGGGAGGCCTTATAGCACCTTCCAGTACCTCCTTAGGGTGATAAGAAAGATGGAGAGGGACTTCTGACAAGGATGTGTAGTGTAAAGACAAGGGAGAATGGCTCAAACTTAAAGAGAGGAGGTTTTGGTTAGATAGAGGATTTCTTAGGAAAAAAATCTTTATTATTAGGGTGGTGAGGGCCTGGCACAGTTTGCCCAGAGAAGCTGTGGATGCCCCATCCCTGGCAGTGTTCAAGGCCAGGTTGGATGGGGCTCTGAGTAACCTGGACTAGTGGAAGGTGTCCCTGCCCATGGCAGGATACGGGAACAAGATGATTTTTAAGGTCCCTTTAAACCCAAACTGTTCTGTGGTACTGTGGTGTTAGTGCAGGCGATGTCACCTTGTGCTCTTCCTGTCCAACAGTAGGACAGGTAACTGTCCCTATAAGTAGAGTCACCATCTCAAAGATAATGTCACCCCTGCAAGCACATCCTGGGGATCACTATTTTTACACTTTCAAACAGAAAGAATATTCAGTTCTCACAGAAGATCAGGGACTCAAGGTTCAGCACAGTGCTGCAGAAAATAAGTGACAATCTCAAGAGGACCCACCAGGGCATACCTAACAAAGGTATGGTAGGACTCAGAAGAAGGATATTTCCCACCCTAGACAGCAGCAGCTGACCCACATGATCAATGGTTGGCTTAGAGATTTAAGCAGTTTCTGCATTCTTTTTCCTCTATATGTGTGTATATTCACCTTTATAAGAATGTCTGTGTGTAAAAATGCATCTTTAAGTACAAATGTTTTGAACTTGTTTTCATCCTTCTCCTCTGTACCTGTTGTAGCTGTCCGTAATGGACAACAAAGCAATTTGGTCTGAACTGCAAATAAATCAGATCAACACTCAATCTTTGCTCTCCTAAATGTTGCATCATCACTGATGGTTTTCAGGTTGAGTGTTGTGAACAATGTTGTGATTTAACCCTGCCAGGCAGATAAGCCCCACAGAGCCACTCACTCCCTCTGCAGTGGACTGAGGAAGAGAATCAGGAGGATAGAAGTGAGAAAACAAGGCTCACCCTTTTATGCCAACCACAGATCACACAGCAAGGCAGAAACCAACTCCACGCAACAGCAGCACAGCAAAGTCTTGCACAAAACTTGGGCAGACAACTCATGGGCAAAGCAAACTTTGGGTGAACTTGCTGTGTTTTTCCATAGTTTCCCTGACAGTTTCCTCCCCTCCACACTCCCACACACCACACTGTGAGCCGGAGAAAGTCCAGAGCTATACTTTAACTTTGGATTTCTCCGAAGGAAGGAGGTTGCTGCTATCTCTGATGGTTGGAACCTGATCCTGTCATCATTAACTTTCTCAGAGACTCTTCGTTTGCTGAATATTGGTCTGTAATAAGAAGCAGGAATAGGCATTTTCATAGCAACTACCTGCCAACAGATTTCAATTCTTTATCCCTTCAAAATCCCACATCTGTCCATGTCTCCAGGCACTAGTGGAAGAAGTTCTGCATTAGTTATTTTTATTATCAACATAAAAATATTTCCATTTATTTATTTATTAAGGAAAAAAAAACCCAGCTATCTACAAAACTCAGTTCATTTTGTCCTTAGGCAGACATTTAAATCTGTCTGCCAACGTCTTTTCTTAATAAAAAAAATAAGCTAAAGTCTTTATTACACACTGTGTAACAAAATACGACCAGCTACATTCACCCAGCTGAGACATGCACCATCCATCTATCAAAAGATTGCTGTCACTAGAAGAGGAAACATCTGCTAAGGAAAGTGGTCCTATCCTATACCTGAACCTGGCCAGAACTCCAAAAAAACCCACTTTGAGGCTGGGTCTGTGCTTTTTGCCTCTTAGACTGTGATATGATGAAGGCTGAAAAATGTAACCCAAACTACTTCTGTACCTTGCACAAATACCCCTTGGACCCTCATGCACATGGACATGGTAGGTGATGCATCTTCTGTCCAAAATTTTGTGGCCTGTGTTATATCCCTACACCCCTGAAAAGCAGGAAGGATTTGGAGCCCTGGCTGGGATATGTGGCAGAGCTGCTGCCTGCTCTCTTTCTGGCTAGTGACTGGCATGTTAAACCCAAACAACACATCTTAGACTGACACAAGATGAAGCACATTAGGCAGATGTCATGTTTTCTCTGCACAAGCCAGTGCCAGAGTATTTCCTCCTAATGATCTTCTGTTCTTGTTCTCACAGCAAAATTAGTTTTAAAGCAAAGAGAAACAACAAAATAAAAAGTATGTAGCATGATGAGAGCAAAGATTACTATTTGGGAAAAAATCAACAAGAGCAGGGTTTTGTTCTTTCAATTCCGTGGCTTTTATTTATATATATATATATTGTTTATAAAAACAAGCACCCCACTTTGTCAGACTTGAAAAGTCAAAATTTACATTTAAATGGAGACATTTAGCTGATTTTTTTTCCCCTCTCTCTCATCTCTTGAATACAGAGCACAAAAGATTAAAAACTCTCAATTTTCCTAAATGGACGGATAACAGGTGAACTTTGCATTCTGAGAGCTATTCATTTAGTGAACAATGTTCAACTCAGCAAAGACCAAAGCCCAGCTGATCAAGGGGGAAAGAGCACTGGCTACTAGGCCTGACACAGATTTGCTCAACAGCTGAGACCAGGAGAAGCTGTGATGCCATTGTGTCCTGTTCCCAAGGAGGAAATTATGCCAAATACAGCTCCCCGAGGGCAACACCTACGTTTCCAGATGTACAGTGGATCACTATCCAACAGAAAATCACTGCAATTTTAGAGATTGCAGTGCTACAATAGCCATGGTTTCATTGACAGAACTATTGCAGATGTTTAAAATGTGAGGTGGTCTGCTTGTTAGAGAAAATGAGAAGACTTAAAACAAGTCCATAATTGCATGGCATTAAAGCCATTGTAAAATATCAAAGTGGATGAAAATACTGTGATGATCCTTAAAGCTTGCTACCAATTACCTTCCTTTAATTTTTTTTTCTTTTCTTTTTTCTTGTTTATTTCCTGGCCAGGGAAATAATTACTGATTTTAAGCAAGGAGTCTTTCAAACAAGTACAAGTACAAGCAACGTGCTCAGACAATGCCATCTTAGTCCGTGGAAAGGTGCAGTAGCAGCTCATTCAATTCTGGGCTGGATTTCTCCTCTTTGGATTTTGCTAACATAGAGCTGATCCACAGTGTTAAAAGGACACACAGGCAAAATGCTAACCTCATGTTTTTTAAAACAAGGGTTAACCACAGATCCAACCAGCCCACTGTAGGGTCTGATTATGAAAGCTTTTAACAGTTTCTCATGTCTTATACTGAGTGAAATGCATGTATAGAACCCCATCAACAAACAAAAAAAGCCTCCAACCACCTCCCCCTCCCCACCCAAACAAACCAAAACCAAATCCGCCTTCCCTCCCCGCCACTCCCCCAAAAAAGAAAAAAATCCCACAAAAAACCCCAGGAACAGTAATAACTGTTTGGAAAAGGCACAGACACAAAATCTAAATGCCTGGGAGGCAAATGCGCTATCGCTCCGTACCCAGCACTAGGAAATTACTGACTCACTCCTTTTAAAGTTGCAAACAGAGTTTTTAGACTCTCAGGACCAGAAGCTATCCCAGTCACATTGCTACTGGGACATGTATTCTGATGTTCAGCTATCATCTCATTGGTCCCTCTGTCTTTGGAGAGTTTCCCTTTCTGTTGTTCTCACAAACTGCACAAGAATCCAATGTTTAAGCAACAAATGCTGCCAGGTTTTCTAGCAGTTCCCAACTTAAAAGCATTAAGAAACAAGTACAAGAGAACGGAATATGTTAAAGCAATCGATTCTGAATTTAAGCCTTATCCTGAGATTAAAAGGCGTTTAAGTGAGCCAGCAGGACAGAAATCACAACATATGAAGAACTTGTGTCTCAGTTTTCTCCTCAAACAACCTGCGAGCATCTGGGAGTATCTGCTTGTATCTGGAGCACTGACTTGACTGGTATCCACATGGTACTAATCCAAATAGTGTGAGGAGTCTGCAAGGAATAGATGAGCAATGCCTCCTTTCCCAAACACACCTCTCTACAGCTATGGGCCAGCATCCTTTACCCCAAATACAAAGCAGACCATTAAGTTAGTGCTGAGGTAACTATGCCATTACTACAGCTGCTCTAATGCTGTTTCTGGACACAGACTTATCACAGCAAAAAAGAAGGAGATTTTTACTTCAGGCAACCCTTAGGATATGATTTCAGCCTCCAAGTGAAATCAGCTTGATTCAACCCTGAGTTCTTGTGAAAATATCATTGGATCCAATGAAACATTCCCTTTCCTTTGCCATTTCTTACCATGACCTGTTCTAACAATACTCCACAAGGGTTCGTTTATTTACACATTTCTTGTGGCATCCATGCCCACAACATCCAAACCTGACATCTGTTAATTCCACACAAGTGAACTCAGCTGGACGAGAGGATATAAAGCAATATAAAATGTCAGCTTTCATGTTCTCTGGCTGAAGCCAGCCATGTAATCAGGCACTCTTTATGATGTGCATATCATAGGTAAGCAGTGATGACAGAGTCGGTCAGACACCAAAGGCCACTAAAACATACTCCTGACTCTGCCTCTGGAGGAGTTTTTCAATCACTGCTCCTAAACTTGGCACATGGTTATCACAGCTGGTGGAAACGTGGAACCTTCTGGGTTACCTTCAAGCCCTAGCAAGAATTAGCATACCCTTAAATTAACCTTGAATCCTACCCAAGGGAAGAGCTGTGTAATATATTGAAACAGGCAGCGCTAACTGGCTGCAGACGTGTGAGCTTTGGGACAGAACAGGCCCAATAAAGATAAAACACTGACCCCTTCCTCCTGCTTGTTCTGCTGAGGGCTGGACAGGGCTCCGCCACCTGCTGTGTTCCTCCAAGGTGTGGCACCTGATCCCAAAGGGCCAGGCACCAACTAAAGAAGAATCACATCTCATGCTGCAAGCAGAACTTCTCTGGAATAGTTTTTCTGCTGTGAAGAAGCATCTTCTGGGGTGGCTGGGTGGCCACTGGGTCTGTGACACTTCCCTGAAGCACTTTTATTTAAACTAGGTATTCCCGAATTTTTTGTGTTCTTTGCAACAAAAAATATTCTTGTGTTCTTTTCAGTAACAAATCTGTGGGGGAAAGGACTTTTAGAAACATTGTTCAAAGAAGAATAAGCTCAGTACAGTCAGGTCCCTCATGGAAAGTGCACAGTCCTTAGCACTGTCCCAACTTTTCAGCAGAGCACTCCATGTCTTTACATCCCCAAATTTCCCTGCACAAGAGAGATCTTCACATAGCTCTTCCTGTTCTTCCATCCACCCCAAAATAACCCCACAAGCCAGCAACATACAGCTTTATGTGCAGGATTTTGACAACATTGCAATCTTAATCTGCAGCTGGGAAGCAGAGACATAAAGGACAGTAGCAGTGAAGAGAAGAATCCATCCAAGCCTGATTCCTCTTCTGTTCCACCATGATGAATTCCTACTCAAACCACCATAGCTAAAACTGTGCTGGGCTGCTGACCCACCTGGAAAAACCAATACATATCATCATACCATGTTCTGAGTGTTGGATTTTTTTTTCTTTTTCCTTTTTTTTTCCTTTTATCTTTTTTCTTCTGGTTAATAGGTTTGTTCTTTGTGGTGAGGGCATTTTTTGCTTTGTTTTCAAGGGCTCTCCCAGGTTCCAGTAAATGACACTGGGTTGTGTATAAAGCTGTGCCATTTTACTCTCTTAATACCAGGAAATTAATATGCACACATTTTTCAGTTTTTTATCTTGTGAATATAAAGGCTGAATCAAAGCATCAAAAAGAAAGAAAGTGGGCTTTTTTTTTTTCTTGCCTAAGTTTTCTGGGACTCAATAATATTGTCGGTTTCTCTTTCTCTCCTGCTTCTATTTTGTCTTAAGGCTCTGCATCTTGGAAGACTGTGAAGCTGCTGTGTGATTTTTATCTCCATGATTAAAGTGTTACACTTTATTGAGCTCTTTGCATCAGCACCGAAATCTGCAATGCAGGATTTTACATAACACTTCATTTTCTCCTCGCACCATTACTGTTATTAACCTGGTGGCAATAAACAGAAAATACAGCTCGGCTCATGATGTACTCCTGAGTTTGTGTGTGTGTGTGTGTGCATAACAGAAAAGGAAAAAGAAGAAGAAGAAGAATGGAAATGAAAGGGCCTTCACCCTGTGAAAGACGAGGAATGGCTGCATAAACTTGTCTTTTCCTTCCTCTTAGCCTTTCAAAGTTAAAAGGAGAAGTATTTTGGTGGAGCTCCTGCATGTAAGAATTTCTTCCAAAATAAAAGATCAAAACATAAAGAACATCCAAACTACTTCCAAAATCTCCAACTCATTATTATTCATCATTAGACTTCTCAGATGGAAGATTTGATTGATATCCTACTTTGGGATGTTGCACGTTGCTTTGTTTAAATGACAAAGAACATCAGAGCTGCCAAGAGGAAAGCAATAAGGGTTTGGAACCCAGCTGAGGAGCTGCATGTGCCAGCACAGATGACCTTCCCACTCCACCAGTGGGTGGAACCTGCATGTTTCACAGACTCGAGATGTCTGAGTTCCCAGCAAAACAGTGTGAGTTAACATCCAAATGTGTAGGAATCTGGGTTACTGACAGAGATTCTCTTTTTGCCTCATGAGGCAGGAGAGACCTGCAGGTTCTGGAGCAGAGACATCTACATGTGTAAGCAAGACTGCAGGAGCCATGAAGAAAGAGATGGGTCGTCCATGAACAGGTGATCACCAACACTTGATCGAAGCCTGATGGGGGAGAGAGAAAGAAAGCCAGTGTGGGGGATTTGTCATGTCCCAGAGTGAGCCTTCAGAGGCACAGTCAGTTTGGGTATGACCTGACAGAAATGCTTCAGGAGCTTAGCCATCATCTTCAAAATCAAACAATTAGGAGGCCAGGCTTCCTAGACTTGCTCTTCCCTTTAGATAACAGAAGCTCTCCTTTTGCAGTCCTGAAAGGCTGGACATGGGGAGTTGAGGGATATCCTAAAACCCTGTGTCTTCTCTCAGGAGCTGCAGGTCTCCATGACCTGCACTGTGCTGCCACAGCTGCCCAAGGCACCTCCTCCCAGGAGTGGTCAGGAAAGTCAATGCAGACTGGGCTCAGTGGCACTGTTATAGCTTACCCTGAAATGTTCTGGTTATTTTTGAAGGATTGTTTTGTATTTTAACCCAGGAGAAATGTTTTAGAAAGCTCGCCAAGCTTCTGCCCCCTACTTATGTGGGTTCCTGCTCTTTACTCTTGCTATTTATTTTGTACTTGCTCTTTACTCAGTTTACTACGGTTTGAAATATAGCAGAACATTTTTCAGTTCGTCGGTGTGTTGTTTGCTGTCAAGGAGACGAAATGTTACTACTTTCCTCTGGAGAAGCTTAGGACATGATGGATGAAATGTCACAAATAATTAGACTTCTCTTATGAATTACATTTTTTTAAACTTCTGTTTTCATGTCAACAGGTATGTTACGGATAGGCTGCATGGAAGGACCTGGGGAAATTTTAGTTCTCTGGGAACAGCAGTAATGTAATATCTGATAAGCCAGGGAAATAGCTCCAGCTGAGACAAACTTTAAAAACTTCTACTATGACAATTTGGGGCTATGAAAGATCTGAGTCCAGTGGCAGAATCAAAAAGGTCCATTCCAGTTCCTGAACAGCATGGATATGGTTAGGGATTTAAAGATTGCTTGACACAGTCTGACCTAAAGTCCATCCACTGCAGTGCCTTGTTTCTGACGGTGATGTTTTGTGGCACTGTTAAGCCCTACACGATACGACACCCAGTGATAATCTAAATAACTATCTGGCTTGGAGGAAAAAAAAACTGCAGTTCACTTTCACACTTTGAGCAGAGATGTACTGCAGATAGGCAGACACTCAGATTGCATAAAATTATCTGTGAGACAGACATGAACAAACCCTCCAACTCTGAACTCTCCCGGGATAACTCGTCTATACTTTGTGGGCTGGGCACACATCAATGGACACCCCCAAATACCCGAGCATGCTGAACAATCTGCACAAAACAATCACAGCTATCCACACACTGCTTCTTCATTCGGGTTTATAGGAGTTTCTAGATCTCTCATCATTTGAATCTCTAAGTTTATAAACTGCCAGTTGTTACAGCAGTAAACACTGGATCAAACATAACGCTGCGGCTGAATTACTGCTTTGAAATCTTGTATCACATGCAACGACTTTAAACTGCTTGCTTTGCTAGAAAGGTTGAAAGAATGTGAAGCCATGACACTCTAAATCACACTAATCAATGATGTAAATCTTAACTGCACGAACATATCAATAATGAGGAATGCTCCAGGGGAAAAAAAATGCAAACTGCATACCTTTAAGATCTCCCTTCCATAACCAGCTTACTGTCATGTGTTGTAGAATCATCAAGAAAATACAAAGACTAATAATGATGTGGCAAAATTTACTTAACCCCCTTGATATGGAAATAAAGTCTTATTTTATCTATGGGAAAAAAGCGTCTCCCACATGTATTTGCTAAGCAAACTCAACTGATTAGGAATGATTCAATTAAAATGGAAGCCTTACAGTGTATGACATAAAAAGCATCACTGAAATTTTCTCAGGAGATTTAAAATGTTATTTTTAACGCTAAAGATAAACTGTAGAGACACAAATGTTTGAAGGGGAAGAGGAGCCACGAAGTTCCAGTGTTCATAAACAGAACACAGCTTGTTTGGGGTGTCACAGCATTTCAGATAAATATTATAGATATTGGTATTATCAAAACAGGTCCTGGGAAGATAGTTTTCAAACACCAGGAAAGGGTGGGGGGGAGGGGGAACAACACACCTCTCAAACCCTTTTTTTCTTCTTACTCAGAAAACAAAGCTGTGATCATCGACTCATCTCTAAGGATCATAAACAACAAAAGAAAATTGCCTCCCAATGGCTAACATGATGAGAGGGAAAAGAGGGAGCTTGAGTAGCTTCTTAACTGTGTTGCTTCCTCCCAGCAACAGCTAATGAGATTCCCTGCCAAGGTGGAACCTGCTACACATCCCCTACATCAGAGGGGATCTGGAGGATATTCTATTGCCTTTGACTACCACGCTTCCTAGTGTGGTAGAAAGCCACATCTGAAATTCCCCATGACCCCCAAAAGTCACCTATTGCTCTCTGAGGAACTTGGAAGTTGATAAAACCCATCATCGAGCCCTTGTTTTGCTGCTTCACAAACACTTGTGTTCTACCAGCTGTGTGCAGATTTATCAGACAGAGAAGTGGCTGCATCTCTGTCTTCCTCAGCCAGGCCCATTATAACTTAGATGGTATAATCACTCTTCATCCTTCCTCTTCCCTCACACTGCAGCTAGAGAAAGCTGAGGACTGCCGTCAGATTTCCTGTAGTGCAGTCACAGAGACACTCCCATGATGGGCTCCCCATCCATCAATTCACTGTTCCACGTGCCACAAGCCACCACCGCCGTGTTCCCAGTGGGACGAGGCTCAGTCAGCACCACGGATCCCTGTGGCTGCTGTTCAACGTGCCTGTGCTCCCTGTGGCCTTTTCTGGCTGGTCTTAAACCCCTTCACCAATTGACTCAGTGGGCAGGGTCACACTGCAGCCTAGCAACCAAAGCCCGGGGGAAAACAACCTGCCCGAGGTCATGCAGGACGCGAGGAAAAGCCAACAAATACTTTTGATTTCTGTCCATTCTGCTGCTGCTCTTGTTTTTGAGGGGTAGGGAGAGGCTCCACGTGCTGAACTGAAACCTTTTCCATGTTAGACCCTGTTTTCAAGCAGAGCAAAAGTGGAGCTTGTAACTACAAAAATTACATGGAGATGGGAGGTCGCCCATCTCTTTCTCTCCCACTTCCTCTGGATAAATATTTAATTTAGGGGAGACAAGAAGCCTTCATAGTCAAGTCCAGCTCCTATCACTGATCAATGCAGGCAAAGGAAGCAGAAAGAAGCTGGTTTTGAGGGAAACTATTTGACAATCTTGCTATTTGCTGCACTTTACGCTGGGAACGTTGCTTCCTTCCTTTTGGGGCAGAGATATAAAGAAGTATTCCAACACGAAGGCATAATTTTGGCTCCATTCCACTCGACTGGATATAAGGATGCAGTGTCAGCTGCCTGGGAACATAGCTCCCAGTGCTCTGATATTTTTTTGGATTTCTCTGGTTGGGTCCCAAGTCACTGTGCTCATTTATCACACACTGAAGATTGCTGTTTCCTAATACTTCTGCTACAGGGAATACTTCAGGAGGCCCTGCCTCCACTGTTCCCAAGCCAGCAGAAACAAAAGGGGCAGAAGCTTCCATCTCACAAAATGACACGTGCATTGATTTCTCAGTTCTGACACGGGCTTGGCATTTGACCTTCAGCAAATCACCCAGCTCCCCTCAGCTCTCACTCATGTAATGGGCATTGCAGAAACCAGTTTGTCTAATCTCCATAAATCTCCACCTCTTCGTGGAAGATATTTTTCCATAGTGCACAGTAGTGCAAATTCAATGGGATGCTGATCAGAACAGGAACTGCTGTACCATATATAGGCTGCCATTACACACACCTAAACACAACACCCTTTTCTTGTGCTCCAGGGTGGAAGTGCAAGAATTATTGGTAAAAGGAACATCCAGAAAAATGTTACTTGAAAAGGTGCTGTTTACTTAAGAAATTACCCCTACTTTGTATTTAATATTTCATACCTAAGGTTCAATCAATGCAGGAAATTCTCCTTCTGTTCTCGTATCTCAACAATAACGATGCAAAAGGTCATACAGCATATCATCAATAAAATACTGTCTCTTGAAAATCAGTTTTCAGATAGTCAAATTATTTTTGAAATAGAAGTGTCATCCTTTAACCCTGTCAGGAAGTTAGAGGCACAACATTCAGTTTCCATTTAAAAATCAAAATGTAAAAGGGTAGGGGAAAAAAAATGCCCCCAAAAAATCACTAACACAAATGTCATTCAGGCCTAGCAAAAAGGAACACTGAGATTAAATGTTACCCTCTATAGTTTGCAACCCAAGCATAAGATCACTGAGCTAGAGCATGACAATAAAATCTATTGCACGTATGCAAACTAGCTAGTCAAATCTCCAGCTCTCTCCAGGCTGGGAAAAATAACCAAAGGAAAAAGAAACAACAAAACATTAGAACAACTGAAAGAAGTAACACTTCAAAAACCTTTCTGTTTCAACTACATATAATAAGCTGCTCCTGATACTGGGGAAAGTCTGAGGGCTGGATGGCTTTTTTTTTTCCTTTTAATGTGAGGTTTTTACTCTGACAATTTATTTTTAATGTTACTTGAACATAGGTTACTCTAGCTACACACCAAAATATACTGGTTTAGAGTTTAATTTTGAGACACTTAACATTGCATTTTCCCAAGAAATGGTTGCTCTTCTCCTGAATTTGATGGCTCATTGAGCTTCCAGGTAAGAGCTGGTTTTACAGGGATATGTCTCTGTACATTCTTTACAGTCCTTATAAAACTGCCTGGCCAGCCAGAGCTCTGATTGCCTGGGGAACTTTTGGTAGGGGTAGGTTAATCTATGTGACCTCCATAGTTCATCTGAAACTGCTGCACAACTTTCTAAAGAGCCATCTTTATTTCCTCCTCGTCCTCTCCTGAGTGACTCCCAGCACACACTTTCTCAAGGATAGCTGGATCAAACACAGAGGGGAGCATAAACACCTTTCTTCCTGTGAGAACATTTGCAGAGGATATAGATAAAGACTCAGGGCTGCCCACTAACACCCACAGTCCCTTGTGCACCAGCCCAAGTGCAAAACCCTGTAAATGTGCAAACACAATGATTGGGCTCCAGCAGAGAATTTCTATTCCCACAAGAAGTACAGTTCAGAAACTGGGAGGGGTGTTTTTATTAGCAGGGATCTCTCCTTTCCAGTAATTAAAATAATTTGTCTGCTCTCTGAAAGGACCAGCAGATACCATTCATTCCAGGTTAGTCTTTTTCCTGTATGCTAATGTGATTTTTAAGCTGATGATGGGTAGTCTGTCAAAGTTATTTCAATGTAGAGCAAAGGGGTAGCTCCACACAGCTTGGAAGCCCTTCCTTCCCCATCCTCTGAAGCAGTATTAATCAGGATTGCTGCCTAAGCCACGGAGCATTTTGTAACTCTACCCAGCCTTCTT
This sequence comes from Cyanoderma ruficeps, assembly GCA_008694505.1. NCBI lineage: Eukaryota > Metazoa > Chordata > Aves > Passeriformes > Timaliidae > Cyanoderma > Cyanoderma ruficeps. Next base: position 18,807,165 of record VZDJ01001247.1, read on the forward strand.
CCAACCCCTTAACACCTCCTCTCCTCTCTCCCCCCATACCATCAGCGCTGCCTGCCCCCTCCCGCACAAATTGCCACACATCTGTACAAAGGACAGGCGGAAGAATAAGGTGACAGTTCTTTAAGGAAAGAATAAAAATGCAAATTAACAAACACCAAATTTGCTGTAAACATTAAATACTTCAGACATGAAACCTTCTGTGCTACAAGAGTGCTTTCAGCATTATCTATTCACAGCAGTTCCTCTGCTCCTGAGGGTCATAAACACTGAGAGATGGAGCCAGCAAAAAAGCTCTAGTTGAAATTCAGCTCACAGCAAAAGCAATTTCCGAGTGTGCAAAGTGCTGTCAGCAGGCCTGATGTTTGTGTATGAAATATAGACAATATGACTGGCCCATCGGCAGTCACTGTCAGCCTGATGGATGGGGCCTGAAAAGAAGTAAAGCGGCTGCCGTTAGGGCCCAGTCTATCAGATGCTTGATGGAGATTCGGGGGCTTAATGGAGGTAAAAGTTTCTTCTAATCGGGCAAAATTTCCAGCGGTGATCACAAAGAAAATAAAAGGGATAGCAATGCGATACGAGGGCACGGGCAAGGCTTCCCTGCCTCAGAACAAAACAGGAGAGGAAAGAGATGCCTTCTCAACATGGAGGAAAATTGGTATCTTTGTTCTTGGATTTCAACTGTCCCAGAAGAGACAGGACAGCCCTAAAGCTCACTGTGGGCACGAGCATCTTTCCCGCTGCCCACTCTCCTGGCGAAATGAAAACATCACTCTGGTGCCCTTCACAGCACACCTGGTGCTGGGACAGCAGGGGAACTGACAGACACAGCACCACACCCCTGCAGAAAAATTTGTGAAACAGCCGGTTCAAATGTCCTTGCTCCTTTTACAATTTGAAAACTCGAGTTCTCGCTATTTCCTTTTTTCTTTTGCCCCCAAGGTTGTTATGTGGATAAAACTTCCTGAGCAGTATCTGTGGGCCATCTGCAATAAAAATACAGGTGGCTAAACGCCACATCATACCTCACACTGTGGGGCCCTTATCTCATGATGTCTCTCAGGAAGAAAATGTAGAGACCACAGAAAAAAGGCATGGCATGGGCCAGGGCACTCGTGGTGGTTTAGTTATTAATACTTGTGCCAAGAAAGCATGAAAATCAAAAGACTCTGTTGAAAAAACACTGACCACTTCAATAAAGATGGAGAGCAATTAGAAGTGAGCTTGTGCTTCAAAGTCCACGAGCCAATCTGCAGCCAGACTATGTATTTTGAAACTGAATAAACCCACAGCTTTGATCCATCCCTATTTGCAAAGGTAAAGAAGGGCTGACAGTTTGTGATGTTTCCCTCCCTTCAAGGTATGTGAGAAGGCAAGTTCACGGCATAGGGAAAGGCAGAATTATTGCAGGTTTTCACTCCAAAACAGGAGTGTCAAGCAGAAGAAATTTCAATGAATGCCTAAATTTCTTAAGCAAAACCACCATAAGAGTTGAGGCAAAATGCAGAACAGGAAATTAAAATTGTGCACAAATGGGAAACCACCCCAGGTCTAGCAGTCTGTCTAACATTTTGAAAGTAGCAATATATTTCTACAAGAAATCACAGCTTAAGAAAACACTTCCTTTTCACTGGGACTTTATACTTTTCACCCATCATCACAGGCTCTTCCTTGATCACAAATAAAGCCAAGAGTGGCTGCTGGGGGTATTTGAAGAATTTAAAAAGGTCATTTCTTTGCACCAGTGTTTACATAGCTCTCCAACAGGAGAAGCAGCAAACCTTTCAATACCCTAAATGGTCGTGGTCATCAGAATGGGCTCGGGCTCAAGAGAACAGAGTACATGTGATTAGTTCCCACCTGTCCTTCGAAACATACAACCTACTGGTTCTCTCCACAGCTGGAGATTTTCTTTCCTGAAAAACCTCTCCCCAAAGACATCCATCCATCCCTGCTCTCAGGCTGGGAGCTGGTGTTCACACACTAAACCCTTCAGTGTTTCTACGACACTCTGTGGGGTTTTTCCTCTGGAACCCAGTTTATTCTGCCCCACGGAGAGTGGGAAATTCTACATCCCAAACCCCCAGCTTAGAACTTGTCACGAGGTCTGGCTGTTCCCTGCTCACAAGAGCAGGCAGGACTCAGCTGGAGCCTTTGGTAGCAAAGCAGCTCCTGACATTAATATCCTTTAGCACAGGCTCCAGAAGAGCTGCTAACAGTGAGCTTTTAAAAAAGATTGCTGCATCTCTAACAGGTTTTAAACCAAGCTCCTTTACCCTATTACCAGCACCTGATGAAAACCACTACCCTATTGAACTCACCAGCGGGCCATTAGAAGTGTGTCAGATTATATTAACTAGGCAATTAAAAAAAACACCGAACCAGCAACAACAAGGAGCAGCAACTCAGCGGGTGAGGAGAGCCTGTCTGTCGTTTTGTAAATCCCCAAATTAGTTTTGAAAGGCCACTTTCAGCCTGGAGTTAAGGCCAGATTTACCCTCTGCAACGGGCTGAATCTTTGCAGCAACCTGATGAAACTGATTATTTATGATAAGTGACTGACATTGGAACAGTGCCCAAAAGGCAAAGGAATGAAAGCTGCTGTGACCCCAAATGAGAAGATTTTCTTTGATCAGCTTGCGCCAGCTTCTAAAAAAATTATGACTTTTGGTTTCATGCAGGAGATCAAATAATTAAACAAACAGCTGTGCAGATATTAATAACAAAAGGTGTTGCATGAGGGAAGCATTCAACCACAAACAAGCCATTTATTTTAAGACTTAAGTGTTGCTGAAATTCCCAATCAAAAGAAGAAAGAATGATTTTTAAGTGTGGTGTGGGAGACATTTTAGAGAACTGGGGGTAATTTAAAACAGAATATGCTTTTTTGATGAGACTGCCAAAACCAAGATGCCTCTGGATAAAAAATAAAGAAAAAAAAAAGTTAATTTACATACAGACAGAGCTGTCAAGCGAGTCATCAGCAGAGAGAGGGATAACAAGTCTTTGGGTAACAACTCCCTTGTTAGGAAGATGGCAGCGAGAAGCAGGATCAAGGGAAAAGGAAAGTCACTGTACAGATGTTCTAAAGGAACTGTCTTTTCTGTGGCTTGAGGGGGATGGACATTGCAGCTGCCTGCTCAGTGCAAGTAGAGAAACCACCTGTATGAAGGATGTGTGCACAGCTCGGGAAATAATTGAGTAATATCTTTTTTTTCTGTTCAGCATACAAAGGTCCGAGCAAGGAGTTTGGGTCTGGACTCCAACCTCAATTTTCCTCAGGTTTCTGCTGTTGGGGAAGGGCAGGAGGGATGTTATTTTTGAGCTTTACCTCTCCAGGATAGTCAGAGGGGACTAGAGGAGGCACTGGGGAGAGAGTCACAGGCCCTGTCCAAGAAATCTCAAGGAGTAACACATCCCCACACATACTCCTTGAGTGCTGCTGCATGAAAAGCCCATGATAAGAAAAATAAATGAAAAATGCAAGAGGTTCCCATGTAAAAGCTGCAGAGAGCAGATCTCAGCCCCTCATCACATGGCAGCTGCTCCTTGTCCCCCATTACATGCCCACAGTGCTACCAGCAGCCAAGGACCACTGATATCCAAGATAAGGCAGACAAGGTTCCCCAGCCCCAGCTCGAGGCACGTCTGGGCTTGAGCCACCTCTCCTTCCTTACCTTGAATGCCAGAGCCTTTCATACTATTCCCATTCCTTCTATCTCTATGGAAGCAGCAAACCCCACATGCAAGCACAGATCCAAGGGGTGGGATTTGTCTGCTGGAGTGCTGTTTATTCCCAGGAAAACAGAGAAGATGGAATAGAAACGCTGACAAATTCCATCCGCAAGCCATCAGCTCAACTGGACTCTAATGGTTTCTTTGATTTGCAAATCTCTCCTGCCAGCTTTACTTTTCCCTACTAAACTCTTTCCTGAAACCTGAGAACTATCGTCCTTTTCCATTCCTTTCATCAAAGATCCTCCCAGAATTGTGAATGTTCTGAGAAGATTTGATGAAAAAGAGATTAATTCCAAGTGGAACCCCTAATTATTCTCTACTGCTGTGAATCTGTGGCATGAGAAAGGGACAGATTGCTGGGTTTAAATGGTCATACATTGCAGAAAAAAAACTATGGAATATCGCTCAGTATCTCAGCCATGATGGCAGAAAACTGAGATCCCAAGAAACAGCATTGAGGGATCCAAAAACCCAAGCCATTGTCTGTAATATCACCAGGTTTTCATGGCTCTCAGGGTCACACTGATCCCACACTGAGCCTTTCCAGATAAAAAAGGGATATGGCAAAGCAAATGGGTTTTCAGGAAAAAAAGACAAACCCTTTTTCTAGAAGCAAATATTTTATGCAAAAATACATTTTTCTGTTCTTATACACTACCAGAACAAATCCTTACACTGTGCTTAAGCTGAATATCACACAGAGAATTTATTTTAATAAAAACTAAAGTATTTATGGCAAAGGCTTTACAAAGAAGAAAAAAATTAGGATGAGAACTCTCCTAATATTTTTTTAACGTGGCCATTTTCATGAATGTATTTGGGGTACAAAGCCTTGTGCATGCTGCGCAGGATTGTACCTTTGTGACCACTGAATATTTGAGTAAATGCAACTTCAATGTGTTAGTGGGTTTCTTCATGAGAGTACAGAAAATAGCTGTTAGAACAGACCAAAGTGGGTTTTTTTTAAAAAGAAACACAGTAGGGTAAGAAACAACTTGGCTGGCTGTGGGGGTGGACTGGTTAATCTAACAGAGTGTTCCTGTCTCTGTCTTCCAAGTTGGTACAGAAATGACAAATCTACCCAAAAGCCAGCCCAGGTGACTCACAATTATCTGCATTTCCCCATCGAGGTTGCAGTGATGTGGACTGGAGATGGGGTCGACTTTCAGAAAGCAACGTGTACCCACGACTCAGACTGACACTATTTTCCAGAAAATACACAGAGCTCAATGCATTTGGTCTTACTGGAAACCACCAGCAAATTTTTCAACAATATGTCCTCAGGAAACAGAGGTGCTCAGCCAGGAGGGCATTCCTGGCTCCAGTGGCCTATATATCCAACACTTGCCTTTGACCCACAGACAGAAAAATGATCAGTTCTTGGCACATGGCCTTTCCTTCCTCTGCATGACCAAAACAATATCAGGATTCGAGACAAAAGCCAAATTATGAGGTTGGGGCTGGTGAGGCACACACACACACAAGGAGGTGAAACATCTTGGCACACCCACCCTCCACCCTGCCCTGTTAATGCCACGATGTCCCTGTGCACACAGATGCTCCACTCCTGTGCAACCCCCTTCCCTTTACCAGGGTTTTATCCCCTTCACTAAAAATCATTCTCAACATTTTCCTTACTCTGACCTCGCCGTACAAGAAAACGGCTGCGCCAACGGTAATAAAATGTGTCCTTTAGTTTCAGGAGTCTGCCTGCCATTTAAGCTATGGAAATGGGAGGCAGCAGCTGCTGATGGCTGTATAAACATAACTGTCCACAGAGCATAACTGGCGCTTTGCTGAACTCATCTCTGCAAGATAATAGATGTGGCTGGTCTGATGTGATAATACTTGATTGATTTACCCACATGGTATTTAAAATGTGGCTGATGTGACCCTTTTGCTCCAGTCTACCCATGAACCATAGATTTAAACCCCACACATTAAGTGGATTTGTTGGAAAGCTGGAATTCACAAATCAAAGAGGCTGTTAAGGTTCAATAATATGGTTACATGATGAATGCAAAGCCAGAGCCCATCGCATGCTAAGTGTGTTGAATAAAAAGTCATCTCAACAGTATCTTAGTGTGATCCCCATTCTTTCCTGCATCATGACCCTCACCAAAGTTTTCCAAAGCTGTGAAGCCCAGATTTACAGACTTTCCAATACAAAGAGCACAACTAACTGGAATTTCTTCTGAACATACATCCAAATGTTTGAGTGTTCACTCAGATTTCACCTGGATTCAACCCCGGCCGGGTTTAAGCCCTCATTAAGAACTGTGACTCCCACCCAACACCTCCCAGTGACTGTGCTTGACAGCCACCAGTGCTTAGCAAGTCTGTAGTTCTTTGTGTCTTGGAGTAGTGCATCATTTAATTTGTCCATATAGCTCAGATGCTTGCTTTGATATAGAACTGAAAGGATCAAAGGAATCGCTCACAACTGTTATTCAGTAAGGCACCTACCAACATGCTTCCAAGAGCTACAGGCAATTTAGGGGGAGGATGTGATGGAAATCATGGGTAAACAGCAGCAAATATTAAAATGAAAAAGAGGAAAACAAATGTTGCAACCACAGCAACAACGACAAGGAAAAAGCAGGTTTGTTTCATTTTTTTTTGAACCTGGCTGGATGAAGACTTGTTTCCACTAAGCAAAACAAAAAGAAAACCTAACAATTCCAAGTAAAAAAACCTACTGATTGGAAGTTTTTATTTATTCCTTCCGTGTGAGTTACAAGATAAAACACTATCAAGGGAGAAACTGAGTATTTGCTTGTTTTTACCCCTGACAATTATAAAACCACATGTTCAGACAAACCTTTTAACTAAAGAAAACCTTTCTCTCCTCCCTGTGTTTCCCGTATGTACACTCCCTATTATTCACCCTTTTCCATCAATAACTTCCAGCACTTGGAATTTATGTGCAGTATTTAATAAGAGCTGGTGTGAATGTCGAAAGTATCTTGGTAAGATGTTATGTGTCAAAAAGCGATCATGTTACAGTGTGATGGATTAATATGAAGAAACAGCTTGAAGACAAGGTATTCATCTTTTTTTTTCTTTTTTTTTTTTTAATGACAACACTAATACATTTGTTTCAGTTCTGAAATTAATTTCCTAATAGTAAGAAAGGTCAAAATGAACGAGAGACATATGAGCCTTTTTGTCATCTTTGACAAATTATCCAAAATAAGCCTGTCAAATCAAAAGGGGTAACATTTTGAGTAATAAATGTTAGTACTGATTAACTGGTCAAAGTTAATCCTTTCCAGGAATTGCCATATGCAAAAGGCAGGAATTCATTCATTTGCTTTGTTGTTGTTGTTGTTTTAATATTTCTTCTATCGTGTTTTCAAGAAAGTTTTCTTGGAAATAGGCCAACCCAATGTTTTCTGGGAATGATGTCTGTTGGATGGAACAAATTGAAAGTGGGTATCCTCTGCAGTGCTCAGATGGGTGTTTCTGCAGTGATTTGAAAGATGTGAGATATTAATCAACAGAAAAGGGAAGGGGCTCTTTTGCAATTCTTCCTGGTTTTCAGATGCTTTGCAGGGGGGTTATGATGGGGGTTTCTCCTGAGAGACAAACTCTCCTGAGTATGCAAAGAGTTAACACCCAGTTACAGAAAAGTGAAATTTAAATCTAGAAAACAGAAAGTTCTTCATTATGACTGCTTCCAAACTGGTAAGGCTGTTGGGTTCTCTAGGGTTGGTTCTTCTGGGTATGTTCAGTATGTTCAGAGGCTTTGGATTATTAGAAACTTCTTAGGGTAAGACTGGGTAGAGAAACCACAGGGGATTCAAGGATCTGTCCAAGGGCAAAAGCCAATAAATTCCAGCAGATGTTATGGGCTCTTCACCTTTGCCACTTATGGGACTTATTTTTGAAAAGAAAAATTGTCCTTTCATCCTATTTCACAAGCACCAGACTATGTGGGAAAGATGTGAGTTACACTCAGTAGTCCCCAAAACTGTGGAACAAATTGTTATGAACACCTGGTTATAAACCCAGCATACACATAATTCAAATAGAATTTCAGGAATCTGTATTTCCCAGGTGAAAATCCAGCCTGGGTCTCCAGGGACAAGATGTGATTCATAAGATGTGACTGCCTGGCAGAGTGTCTGTGTCACAAAACAATGACAAACTTGTCTTACTTCTCCAACAATACCAGCTGGGCTAAGGAAAATTATTACCTCTTCTCCCAAAAACCTTGGGGGTTTTCTATTCTGAAACTGTGGCAGCCACAGTAACATTACACTTCATCCCCCAAGAAGACCTTAACCTCTCCCAGAAGTCTTGCTGAGCAGCCCAGAAAATCTTTTCTGTATTTTTGTGAGGTGATTTCACCTGCAGAACCTGCAGGTGCTGCACACAGGCATCGCTGTGTAATTGTGTGCAGGGCACACTCAATGGCCTGAGAGAGACCCGCTCTTAATTTAACCCACACAGCCACAATCATTTTCTGGATATGCGACATTTTCAGCTTCATGCTGCCTCTTTGTTCTTGGTGACTTCAGCTGCTGCTGTGCATCAGCTCCAGAGAATCCAGTGCAGTTTCCAAGCCAGGCTGGATTACAAACACTGACATCCAGCCCACAGTGGATGCCAGGAGAGGCTGGACCCACCAGTGCCCACAGAAGTTCCTGAGTTGCCCCAGTAACACATCCTTCCCCACTGCACAGCCCCTCAGGCAGGGTCTTCTACCAGAAACACCCTCTGAGTGATTTCCACAGAACTGAATGTTCAGGCCACGGTCCTGACAGCAAATATCCAAAGAATTTCTCTGTGCCAGTTTTCAGGCATTTAGAAAAATGAGTCCCTTTTCCCATTTTAATTGGAAGACTACTCCAGAAGTCTTAAAAAACCCCCCCCATACTAAGGGAAGTTTTCCTCTTTACTTATTTCTGTAAAGTTACACTTTGGTCAACACTAGATAAATCCTTTTTTCTTTGGGGCTTATGCAAGTCAAAAAAGATCTGGAAGAGAGCACTGAGTTAGGTGACAGGGAGGGGGAGAAATATGCTGAATTCTGATAATTGCTCTTCTCAGAATAAAGTGTTTCCAATTTATTGCAGTTGGAAGGATTTATGCAGCATAGAGAAAGCTATATCAGTCCATACATATTAACACAAGATTGGGCTCTCTATTATATCAACACTTTTCCAAAACAGGCAGCAGCATGACTAATCTCAAAGCTCCAAAAAAGAAAGTGTCTCTTCTTTGTTTGGCCTCTCAAATCTTCCGAATAATTTTAAAAATATGTTCCCTTCTCTTCACCTCCCCCTGCTACTAAAAAAAACCCTACAGAAACCACAAACCCCAAACAACAACAATGAAAAACTAAAACACATACACACACAAAAAAATCTCTGAGAAGAATTTAAAGAGCTCATTCAAAAATAAAACACAAAGATAAAGCCTCCAGTGGTAGATTCTTTCTAACTGGTGAATTTATTCTAAACTCGGTGCAGAGAAATGAGTAAAATAAAGGTCAGACCCTGTGCTGGGAATTCCCCTGACCTTTCAGGCTACATCCATCATTGGTATTACACAGAATTTGCCATTTATCACACCAAACAGAGAGCAAATTTTTAACTCCTTTTCTCTTCCCAGCAGTACAGACTCAACAATTATTCAGATTTTAAAACAAAATCGATGTTTATCCAGCTCCTTTTTACAGCTCTGCCTCTTTGGGCTGCTCACCTTTCCAACCTCTGGATGTGCAAGAGGAAACTGATAAAGCAGGGAGCATATGAGAACCAATGTGTCTTGGGGAGATGGGTGCAAAAGGGTGGATTAAAAATGTATTTGAAAAGGCCTTTTAAAAAGGGTCTGCTTTCCTCCTGACACCTGTTGAAGGGTGTTTGTGACAATCCACTCCTGAATTTAGGATCATATCTGGGGAAGCCTGGCATCACTGAGGAAAAGGATTCTTTGAAAGTTTCAGGCCTTTAGACAGCATCAGGGAATTGTTCTGCTACACTTTCTGCAGAAGCTTGGCACCTGCATATATCAGATTTGAATAGTTGTTAAGGATCCCCCCAGCTGTGAAACCATCCTGGGTGGATGCAATGAAGGGAGCAAGCCCAGCCCATAAGTTCACAGCCCTGCTCATCACCACAGATGAATTTCTCTCTGACACAGAAATCTCTCATTTTATTCTCAGACTTTCTGATAGCAAAGTATAGTCAGTCCAGAAGTGGAGACCAAGAGAAGAAACAGAATATGGGGAGCAGCTATTTCCATGTAGGGATGCACCTTGCTCAAAGCCAGTGGCCAGAGTAGCACTGCCCCTTCTCCAGGACTCTCCAGTACCCATTCCAGAGAAGAAAATAAACCAGTCAGGGTGTTGGGGTCTGACACAACCACACTGGAATACAGAAAGGAAGTCTGGAAAAGCCTCATCTCCATCCAAGTGATCTCCTCTGTTTACAGCTGCACTCCTTCCCAAAAAATACAGGGATCTCCTTAGAGACCTGTTCTCTGTGATGGCCCAGCTCAGCTTTCCAGGCTGACAGCACATGGCAGGATTCAGAGCAAGCCCTTTTCACCTCAGCACAGGGATCTCTTCCCTCCCCAAAAGCTCTCAGTGTATGTCTGAGCCACCCAGTGCCCTGGCGCCATTCAGTGTCTTCTGCTTGCATTCAGTATTCACATTATCAACACTAAGGACCAATTTGGGAGCTCCCAAGCTTCCTCCTCACAGAGAATGCAGGAAGAGAGGGCAGTTGCCAGGATATTTATAAAAGGGTGCGTGGGACAACTATATTTGTGGAAGGTTAAACAGCCTAATGCATGATAGGAGCATCTGTGTCACGAATCAATGATTAAAGTAAAGTCTCTTTCATCAAAATTCAGCAATCTCAACCATGGTAAATAATAGGCCAATTAGGCATCTGCTCATCCCATGTCCAAAGGGACAGGCCAGTTCCTGGCACAACGTGAAACATTTGTTGCACCAGTGAAAAGTCATTTTCAAGCCTGTGAACCACGTACAGCAAAAGAGATCAGCTCCTTCCTCTGCCAAAGGATGCTCCTCACAAGGAGGAAAATGAAATCTCCTTCCTCTTCGAGCTGTCAGGGCTTACAAACTGCCCTTGGGTGGGTGAACCCAGCCCCTGGTCCAGAGTGAGATGGACAGGAAACTTTAGACTCACTTTTAAAACCCTGATTGATTAGAAAGGAAAAAGTGGGGACCTGAAATGTTCTTTCTGCCCAAATGTGCCAACTGTAAGGCTTGAAGTTTGCATACAGTTAACAAGGGGACAGAATCTGACCAAATTACAGAATAGGCAGGTTTGGCAACAACAATAATTAATTTTCCTTGGAGGGACTCATCCATCCCTGACATGCCCAATACTTCTAGCAAAGGAATATACTTCATTTGATTCAGGACTGCTTTCCTCCACTCCCATCCAGTTAGGCTCACCTTCCTGTCCCCTTTGGCTCCCTTTGTAGGTACAGTTTAACACAGAAACTGATGCCTCATTGTGCTGTGGTGGGGACAGCAGTGGGCTCCACGGCAGGCTGTGGCCCTGGCACCGCTGCAGTGCCCAAATCCATTTGAATGACAGCCACATTTAAGAGGAGATCTCCTAAGGCTGATTGAAATAACCCCAGAACCGCAAGGATTATGTGCCAGTAGGGAGGCTGCAGATCCATCTTTATTCAGAATAAATGCCATTTCTTCCCAAGCACCCTTATCTATCCCTCACACATACCTCTAAGATCCCTTCAAGCAGTGAAGTGCTGCTGCCAGGTGACTGAATACCTGGAGGGCACTTGGCACCAGGCAGCCCCTCAAGCAAAATTTTTCACTGATTTTTCTTTCTGACACACTTTTAAAAACTGACAAGTGGAGTTTTTTGTCTCAAGATTCCTCATGGTTTGGCTGGACATTGAAGAGGAAGACTGGTCACACCCTCCTATAATACCATAATAAGAATCAGCAGCTGCCCTGAGTGTAATGAGCTATTTCTTAGAAGGTTTTGTGCTCTTAGCACATCACCTTAATGCCTCAGCAAGGCTCTGTATGCTCTAAAACCAGCCACGTGCCTGCTGTGGCATTCCCTGGGCTCCTGCATTGCTCCCCTGGGACAGACTAGATTTTCCATGGCAGCTTGCAGCAGATTCAGAATGGAAAGTTTTGCTAAATGCAAGATGGTCATGAATAACACAGGGAGTTTAATAACCTGTGTGTTATTTATTTTGCTCCTAAATTCAGTCCATGCACTTTATTACATTCAAGGGTGTCAACTCACAAAATATGTCAAGCCTGCTCAGTTATTGCCCAATGTACAGTAAAGCTGTTTTCACTCATATTCCATGAGGTTATTCAAAATTACTTTAAACTGCTTACTGCTACAAGAAGTTCAGGGGGAAGCTAACATCCTCCCTGTGCTCTTCTGTCTCCATTTGTCTGGCTGAATATTTGTCCTTTTGTACCTTCAGCGAAATTTCAGCAAGGTTTTTCATACATATCCTGTCCGAGAGCTGTTTCTGAAAGCCATTACCAGATGCATTTTTAAAGATACTGAAAATGAGGAGAAAAAAGTAGATCATCTTAAAAATATCTTCCTTTTGCAAATACAGTTGCTGGTGTCAGACTGTTACAGCCAAATTGGCTCTTTCCACATTCTTAGTTTTTAAACATAAGTCACTTTGCCTTCTGAATTTTTGTATCTCACCCTCCTCCTCTTCTTTAATTTTAATGCAAAAGGACTGAGTAGCACTGTGAGAAAAGCTTAGGCTACACAATTAGTTCAGACGAGCAGAGGAAAGTTAAAATAAATGGAATTTACTGGTACTAAAATAATAAAGCTCAGAGACATCTAAACAGCATTCACTTGGTTGCTTACCAGAAGTAATTTTGTTTATTAAAGTGACAGCCTTTCATACAGCGAAATAGCTTCACCTGTGCATTACTACAACAACTCTACCAAGCTGAAGAAATCTATGGTGAGGTAAAATCTGCACTTAGGAGGAGATAATCCAATATGCTCTGTCTGCAGTCTGTTCTATCATTTCCAGTCCAAAGGATAAAAATCCTAAAATACCCCATCAAGCCCCAGTGTGGTTCAAGAGGACATTGACTTTGTTATTAACAAAATTAGCCGGGGTACAGAGCCAGTGAGCCCAAGTGCAGCTTTATTCTCTCTACAGCTTCCTGAGCGAGGGTGGCAGCTGGCAGTGCACTCCATCCAAGCCTGCATCACACAAGTGAGGGAAGGAAAATTCCTCTCAGTTCTTGCAGTCAGTCTCCAGGTTCCTGCAGGATGGCTCCCCACAGCTGACTGAGGGGCTGTGCCCCGGTCAGCACAGACCCTTTTGATGCTGGCCAGCCTGCAAAGCCAGATGGCAGCTTCTCCCTGGCATTTCGGGTACCCAGTGCAGACCACAGCTCTGGTAACAGCTTGGTAAATGGCTCCCAAGCTTTATATCAAATGCTCCAGCCTCTCCCTGAACTGCAGCACAACCAGATCCAATCATACTTCTGAACTTTGCGGGGAAGAGATGCAGATAAATTCCTTTGCAAAATACATAATCAACAGGAAGAAAGACGCATAAAACAAACTACAGGTGTAATATATGTATAGGCACACACACATACACTTTCCCCACTGCTCTCAGTGCACAGATATTAATGGTTCAGGTGATAAATCGACCTGTGTGGCTAAAAGCAGTCACAGTGATGATCATTTACAGCTTCCACTGACTTCAGTGGAAGATACTGGCACTCTCAAAACAAGACTGAAAACGAAAATCACGTTGCATGAATTTCTGTGTTTCAGATCTGGCAAACTCCGTTTGAAGTTATTTTCACTAATAGCATAAAATCACACAAAAAAAGTTATATCAATTTTAATTGCCCTTTGCTATTACAACACTGCTGAAATCAGCAAAGTCGTTTGCAAACACTCTGTCCAGAATCCCACCTTACACAACAGAGGTATATCTCAGTTTGGCTAACACACAACAACTGCTAAATATTTGGCTTTGCAGAGAACAATCCAGTACTATGACAACTGTAAATAGGCTGGGTTGGACAGGGCTTGTTGCACCATTTCTCCTGGCAACCCACTCCAAATCATCCTTTCCAAGGGTCTCTAGAGGACAATTGAGCAGTTTATTCCCTCCCTCCCTGTAATCTTGTTAGGAGGTAACCATACCACTTGGAGGATGGAATTAACAGGTTACAAGCAGGATAAGATGGGATCAAGCAACCAGCATTTTCCAGCTCTTAGGGAGAATGAAAAATGATGAAAACAGTTTTCACTTTAAATCAGCTAATCTATCCTCCACCTTGGAATCTGGGGGAAAAAATCCCAGCCTACTGATCTCATAGCTAAACCTGTTCTCTCACCACCACCCCTTCCCAGCTATGGTGTCAGGCCTCTTGCCTTTAAAAACAGACTAAAACAGGTCAAAGTGTTCTGTCATGGTGAGACACATTCATCACTGCAGAGCTGGAATATGACTTCTTATTTCCAGGGACAACTGAGAGTTTCTACTAGGAAAAACACAGACTTCAATTGTTTTTTAAACAAAGAGCCAAATTAGTATTAGGACATTCAGCAGTTCTCAGTCCTGCAGCTCTGCTTGGCGTTGCCACAAGTGAAAACTCAGGCTCAAAACCTTTTCTCCTGGCTTTTGCTTTCTAGTGAAAATTCCTTGTTGAACTGAACAGGCAAGGAGATGATGAAGTAATTTGCCCAGAGCTGTCAGGCTGGACAACATCCTACCTTCCGCACCCTTCTTACTCCTGGCTCAGGGCAGCTTTAGCCACTTTGATAATTTTTTTAAAAGAAAGGAACGCTCAGTCATTTGAAAACAAAATTCATAGGTGGTTTTGCACACCGTTGTCATTGTGACTAATGTTTCCAAACAAGCGAAAATTAGGCTAACCTTTAAACGTTCCTGCATTCCTTGGCAGTCAAAACAAAAATGGCAAAAAAAAAAATACTCTAATTTTAGCAGCACCCAAGTGTGACATATGCCAGATTCTGACACATGCCATTTTCCTGAGTCACCAACATGTGGCATCCTGCTGCTCCAGCCTTCACACACCGGGGCTGAGGGATGATGGAATGTGTCTGCTGGTGGCAGCAATAGTCTGGTACCCTTAGCAACATTGGGCGAACTGTGAACCTTTGCTTACATCAGGCCAGATCAATACTGCCATTATCAAGGGACATAAACAGAATAAAAAGCTGTCTCCACTGCGTGAGTTAACTGCAGCAAGAGGAGAACATCCAGTTCCTGAAGGGCAGACTCACCAACCAAGCACAGGCAATAACGTTTCCATGGACTACAAGTCATCAGGGAGGATTAAATCTACTCCTGCTGAGATTTAATTCTACAGTGAATATCCTTTTGGGGGGAAGTCATAAACCACCACAAATTCCCTTGCAGAAGACCAATACTGAGATGAAGGCAGTTTATTTTCAAAAAAAAAATACAAAACAATAGTTAGCTGGACTGAGAACAGAAATAGATTTTTCTTGATGTACATCTAAGTAAACAGCCTTCAAATAGTGCTCTGCTGATGGGGTCTTTTCCAGAGGTAACTACATTTCAGTAGGGCATAAACTGATTCCTAACACTTGCATTTAAACTTTGGAGGTTTGTCTTCAAGATATAATGAGACAGGACAGGATCCTATTTCAGAGGGTGCTATTGAAAATCAAAACCTAAATGCAAGATATTCTCACAGTTAAAAACAGAACTTTCAGGTGACAGCCCATAAATAAAAAGATTTAAAGCAACAACTTATTTAACAAAATCACATGACAATTCTAGCAGTATTACATATTATGCAGTGTTGTTAATAGGGCAAAAGCACCAAAACTACCAAAAACCCTTGTCGCCCTGAATTTTCTGCTTTTTGTGTTTGTGCTGCAAATTCTCAAGCAGCTTCATCTGAACAATATGTATTTTTAGAATGTTTACATAGTTCTCCTCTGAGAGAAGAAACGATTGATGGTGATGTCCACCATCCAGGTTAAAGAGGTGGGGACCTGTTTTGCCAATCTCTGACCTTTGTACAAATGCATATAAATGGAGTCAGAGTTTGTAATAAAGAGTTTTGTTCCCTTGAACTGCTGCTGGTGGCCTCATCTTTCTGTCCCTGAAGTTGGGATAGTCCCAGCCTCGGCGATCACAAACCCTCATTAAATTCTATACATCAACACATATAGACGGTTGTTGTCTACCTTGACCATGAGTTGGCAGTGTCCTTGTGGCCAAGGAGGGCCAGTGGTGTCAGCCTCAACAAGAAGAAGAAATTCTTCACGCTGAGCTGGGCAGAGCACTGGGACAGGCTGCCCAGGGAGGTTATGGATTTCCCTCTCTGGAGTTGTTACAAACCCACCTGCACATGTTCCTGTGCAACCTGTTCCAGGTGACTCTCCTTGGATGATCTCTGGAGGTCCTTCCCAAGCCTAAGTGTCCTGTGATTCTATAAACCAGACACAAGCACCAGGACGAAGGAGGGAGCAGTGCTGCACTGCTTTTACAAACTTGGCACACGCATTATTTTGCTGAGCTCCCTCTTCAGCAGTATCAAACACATGGTTGATTTTTCCTCCCTCCTCATACGCTCCATGGTGTGTGTTAACTTCAATTTTGCTGTTTATGCTCAAGCAACTCTCTGTATCTCCCAGATGTACATTTATGTGAATCAAGGATTATCAGTCTTCGTAATGTGATCCTGCCTATGTCTTGAGAAATAATGAAATAATTGTCAGCATTGTCTCTAAAGGAGTCACCCTGGAACATGAACGAGCCCCACAGAAATGAAGGAGGCAGCTCACACGTTGGAGTATCCCTGGCTTTCAGCATGTTCAGGCAGGTTTATCACATAGAGTATGGTCAGATTCTGCAGCTCAGGCCATCAAAATGACCCAACTCAGTAATCCAGCTCTACACTGCAGTTGCCTATATGTCACTTCCCAGAAGGTAGATGTTCTGAAGAGAAAAAGAAATAATTCCTTTAAAAAAAAAAATAAAAGAATTCGTTTGAAGAAAACCACCTTACCAGCACAGGAACGGAGTTTTGAAGATATTTGGAGAAAGATTTGATATTCCAGATGCTCCTGTGAGATAAATCCTCTAAGCTCTTTTAGATCAGTCATTTTCTCTAACAGCTAAGCCACCAGAAGTTGGGGAAGCTCAGACTTTGATGCCCATTTAGGAAAACCATGATGGATGATATTTAGTACTTTGTAAGTCAGACTAGATTATCACGGTGATTCCTGTCTGCTTTTAAAAACCTATTGATCCACTGGTGTCAGCACTGCAGAAGACAGCAAGTAGAAGCTTTCAAAATACTTTAAAGATGGGGACTATTGCTAACTTTGATGTGGTAAAATTCCAACATCGTGATGTATCTCCTGACAAGAAGAAAATTAAACTTCTGTTAATTAATACATTAATTTTAATTGGATTTTTCACAAGGCATGCAGTAATCAGATTCTGAAGAGATGACTGAATGCATCCACATAGGAAACATCGATCTGTCGTGTAACACTAACTTGAAAGATTTAAGCTACTAATTCAGTTTTCTTGTCTGAGGAGCCTTTCCAGCAGGTTTGCATATAGTGGTCCTCTGGGTTTGGGAGAGTTTCTAGGCATAAACTAGTGAAGGAAGCCAACAAAAAAGCTTTAACAAGAATTGGAATGAAGTCTTGTTCCAATGCAGCTTGAGCAACGCTATGAATAGGTCACATACATCATGGAAACCAGCCATGAAATATAAGAACTTGCAGCCACCCAGAGACTGATTAATGATTCAAATAAGCAATTTCTTTTCATAATTGCACTTAGGGAACATTAGAGACACAGACCCCATTCAACAGCTTAAACTGGGCTCTAGATCAAGAAAACATATGCAAAACTACAGGGTTGCTGCCTGCAAAAGCCAGCTAGTAATGTTACCAGCATTAAGCTATTTTTTGATGCCTGTGAAAGTAAAAGAGCAGTTTTTCAGGAAAATAACAATTCTGGAAGCAGCTCTTCTTCATTATAATCCTCATAGGACAAGTTTGCAAAAGGAAAAGGTCCTGGCAACTTGAAATCACAAAGGATATCTATTATACTTTGCAGAAGGGAATCAGCATTATTTGTTCAGCTCTAGTCACCCACTCTGTAACTAAAGCCTATCTGCCTAAATATCCCCACTGGATCCATTAGTTACCTTCCTTTCAGCTGTTAGGCAGCGGCTCCGTTTTTCTCACAGGATTCCTGTTCGCAGGCACGGGCTCTGTTTGACACAATAAACCAGGCACAAGCTGGAAATAAGCAGTGGAGAATCCTGTCTACAGGATTATCTGGGATTACTATATTGGAATGGCAAATGCCAGGAAATCAGTGGACCTATCCTATACCTCTGCATATTGTCACGAAGGCAATATAATGGCCTCCCCTGAGGATAATGATCTTTTATCCAAGGAAATCATATAGTTTGTAGACATTTCCCATCAAAACACACTTTCACCTTTTTTTCCCCTTTTTTTTTGGTACGGCACTGCAAAGTAATTCTGCCAAGATTCAGATGTCCCCAAGCACCAGAATTACAGGAATGCAGAGATACGCAGGACAGACCAGAGCTCTCTTCTAGCCAAAACAACCACCTATTGGTTGTCCACAAACCTGATAGTGCCAACCCAGCCATCCAACAGCCACCCCTTCTACTTCAATCAGGAACTGTACAAGAGGCTGTCAGGGAGCAGTAGCAGGAGCTGTGTTTTCTTTGCCATGCACAAGCCCATGAAGGAACAGCCAGACAGAGATCCCTGGATGGGGGCAGCAGAGGATGTTTAAGGAAACAATGCAAGTAAAAGCATAAATGAGCACAAAAAGCTCATATCATCCAAGACAACCTGGATTCTTCACTTCTTTAAAGTCATTTGGTTAGAAATTTGCCTGTGCTTTTCAGAAATTCAAAATAGGCAACAGGTTGATTGGCTTTATCTTCATACTTGTCAAATTCCCCCAAAAAAGCTCGCAAATGTATTAATTCTGCTTTCAAAAAGGAAAGCTCCCATTAAACCACCGTTATCCATGTTATCTGACTTGTCCCCCATAAAGAGCAGCTCTAATTTGGGAATTCCCTTTAGGCTCCTCACTGTGAACACCAAAGCAAATAACTCATTTAGCTTTTCTGCAAAGACCTTATTTTCCTTGAGCACTTCTTTTACATCTTGATCATCTATCAACCTCATGGACCTTTAGGCAGGCTTCTTGCCTCTGATGTGTTTGAAAAAGTTTTTATTATTAGTTTTTATGCCTTTAGCAAGTTATTCTTCAAAATTGTTTTTGTCCGCTATTATTATGGGTTTGCATTTAACTTGCCAGAGTGTACCAGGGTCCTTTTTCTCCTTAGTTCATTTGGGCAAGACTTCAAAGGGTGTCCTTTAATGCTAATGACCTTCTTCAGTCTAATAGTCCCCTTTGCTAACTTCTCATGCAACCTTTTATGGAGTTGTGGAGTTTTTCAAATAGGGGTAACACCCTTACCCTCTAATGGTAAAGCTGCAAAGATGCATCCTAAAATTGTGATTTTAGATAGCTGCCATGTCACCCCAAAGTGTCATTTGGTTCTGTTTTGCCCTTTTAGCTACTGCTTTTAGATTTATTTTCCATTTTATGTTGGCCCCCTTTCAGAAGTATGTGCCATTCTAAGGTCTTTTTGGTTTTCATATTCCACCAGGAATGATGAATTTGAGCATGTTCATGGACTGTTTCTATGACAGGTATATCTTCAATCAAGACTTAATCCTTACTAAGGGATAAATAAATAAAAAATAAATAAACAAAGCTCTTTTCTTTCAGGCTCTTTGATTTCTTGCTTCCAGAAGGTGTCATTTTTAAAGTGTATAAATGTGGTTTCTACATCAACTTTAAACATGACCCTTAATCAGGCTCTGTCATTACATTCTTTGAGTCCTCATTGCTTCTGTGGTAATTCTGAGCATGACACTAAAGATGCTTAGTGCTACCACCCCATTTTGGCATGAAATTTTAATGCACAGAGATTGTGGGATTTTTTCAGTACTTGTTGATAAAATTCCACTCCCTGCCTTTTTTTTTTTTCTTTTCTCTTTTTTGCTTCTGATCTTTCTTTGAACTATAATGTCACTGCTCTGCTGGCTTGGTTTCCTCTGTTATTAGTGTATAATTTTACGCTGCTATTCCAGTGCTCCCTGATTGAGATGCTATTATGTCAATATTCTCATTTAAAATCAGCATTTCACTTTACCCATCTTCATTGCATACATTGGGCTAATTGTCCACTGGCTCTATTACTGCTATCTTGCACCAGTAGAATAGCATGAACAGACATAGTTAGGTCAAACACTTGGCCAGCTGTCTCTAAATCATTTTTGAATACTAAGAGCTCTTTTGTATTAAATAAAAAAGCCCTGGCAGTGACTTTGCCCCTGCGTCTTAAAAGGCAAATGCAATCCCAGGAAAATAGAACAAAGGGCATGGTCCCAACACCTTGTGAAGTGGGAAAAACAGAATGGATCAGCTCATTCCAGGCATTTCCACTTGCATCCTGTGAGAAGCCCTGACTCTAAGAAGCTCTGGCAAGAGGCAGCTGGAGTTGAGTGCTGTATTGTGCAGGAGCTCATTCTCCTCAGTGCTCAGCAGCTCAAACGCAAGCACTGAAGCAGACTCATCAGTGACCTTGACTCTGACCCACTTTATAGAAGCACTTGGGGAAGGAGCAGACATATGAAGGAGGAGCTTTTCATAAGTGGCTAAAAAAAAAAAACCAAAACAAACCTCAAACTCTTGTGTCTCATTGAAAAACTGAGAAGGGGAGGAGAAACATTGAAACCAGAATTACTGAGGAGGAGCTTAATGGTATCTCCCAGACTTGAGGAAACTCTCAATGCAGCACTGAGCATCAGCCACTCCCTGATTAATGTTACTTAAAATTAAAAAATCCAAAACCCTCTCACCCCAGTGCAGACGATAAGAGGAATTTGATAACTTCACACCCATAAGAATTACAGAATGTATAAGCAGGAAGAAGATGCAAGAGAAGGAGAAAAGAATCCATACTGAACCCCTCTTGTACACTCAGCCCAAGAAAAAAAAAATATGTGTATTATATAAAGGGAATATTTTCCTCCATTGGCAAGGGGTAAATTCTTTGAAGAGACGGCTCTGATTCATCAGCAGGATGCTGGCAGATGCCCCCAGAAAAATAGAGAACATGGCTGTACATCTTCAAAAAACTATTTTAGGAGACTCTATTTCCTCAGAGGGATATTTGAGTTGTGTTCAGCCCCCTAGGCACATCCCAGGAAAATACAACCATGTTTTGATGGTAGAGAGGATACTAAAGCTTTGATGGATAATATTTTGATCCAAGGTAAAAGAGAGGAGTTTGACTAAAGGCCCTAAAGAGCCATGGAAAGGACTGAGATGCTGAGCTAAAACTAAGAAAGCAACAACATGAGTTCCATGTAATAGCAATAAAACACCTGGAAGAAAAGATAAGGTGTACAGTAGATCACTGCGAAGTGGAGGTCATAACTAACATGCCTGCCCCAAACAAAAAGCAGCAGCACTGAGATTCCTCAGAATGGCAAACTCCTGAAAAAAGCCCCAAACTGGTTCAGATGTTTAGAGCACCAGATGGTCCCACACGCAGACACCCCACGCCACAGTATGCAAGAACTAACAGCCTGTGAGAATATCAGAGTTGAGTAAAGGGACACTTATCTAGAAATATGATAGTGAACCACACACTAATCTGTCTGCAGTGCTTCATGCAGAGGTCTGAGCATCACAGAGAACAACAGCTTAGATAGAAGTGTCAGACACAAAAGAAAACTGGCCACTATGGTGTTGAAAAAAATAAAATTTTAGTCTCTGCGCTTAAAATGTTTTATTCCTCATTGTGTTATTGGTTTTACTTGAAACTATCCCTATTCTAGATAAAAATATTACCAAAAGGAATAGCAAAAAAAAAAATCCCCCAGCCAACCAAAGAAACCACAACTTGTGTTAGAGATTACCACCGTGATATGATTAGCACAATGACTGAGTACAAACAGAGAGAAATGTGGTAGCTGTAGACACATTTCAGACTTGTTTCCCGCAGAGTCTGGAGTATTTGACAAAAATACAGTGGAACATCATCCAGAGATAGATTGTGAACATGCAAGTGCGATCAAAACAAAACAAAACCGGCCAAAAAGCCTGTCTAGTTTAGATGAAATGTGATTTATAATTTCAAAATCTAAATTTTACTTAGCAAAAAATAAGACTATTAGCACTGGTTGTCCTGAATAGCACTCCCTTCCTCGACTATCACTTTAATATTCAGCTCACAGTTGCAGGTGGAACTTCATCTGATAGTGTCAATGATTCCTAAAAGTTACCAGAGAAATTTTATATTTACTTTTATATATACATTTATATTTATGAAGGTTTACATATTAAAAACAAATCAAAGGGGAGGGACAAAAAACATGGATTAATTGAAGGTGAGAAGGAAATGTGTGGAGTTTATTGAGTGTATGCAACTGCCTCAAAAGGGAATTAACCCTATCTAAACCTCTTTCCAATAAATACCTGTCATAAAACCCTCCAGTGGCAAAGATTCAGCATCTCCTGCAAATAATCTGTTCTAGTGTAAAACCAGCTCTGCTATTTGCAAGTTTCTTTGAATATTGTGCGTGTTTAAAGGACTGTGGGAAGAAAGTTGCTAAGATCAGAAGCCGTTTCACCAGATATAAACACAGAACATATTACTAGATCAAGAGAGAATGCTTACTCCAGGAAGTAGAATTGTTAAAATTGCATGAAAAGAACTGAGGAGTTTCTCTGAACTGTTGCTCTCACAAGATTGCTTATCAGAAAATGGCAGAGCTAACAAACTACTCTTGCACACCACCTTTGCTTCTGTCAGCAGATACCAGATTTATCCTTATTTAACAATGAGGAGAGTTTAATGGGAATAACTTATACAGCCTATATGAAGTAGAACATTAGCTAGGGCATTAATAACTCTGATTCTGCTGGTCCAACAGGAAGGTGTGAAATAGAGTCAAAATCCTCAGCACAAGCTATGGAATCAGGCAATGATGGGTATATCACACTGAGAGAAGTAGTGTACATCACTACTGCTCAACAGAGGACTGAAATAAGAATGTTATTTTCAAAATACTGAAATTTACACTTCAGTCAACAGGGACTTGCAGAAGAGAAGTGGTACAGGGCAGTTCTGAAATATCAGCAGAGTGGCACGAACACGAACATTGCCATAGCAAGTGGCCACAGGGCTGACACAGCTGAAAACATACTACATGAGCAGTGTTGATCCCACTTCTAGTTTCAGGAGGAGAGAAATAAGAGGCAGCATGTTGGCCATGCTGCCTAAGAAGAACTCAACATGTTATATGAATAACATATACTATATTATCCCGAGGATTGCTGGCAAAAGATGATGCCTGGCAGTGGCTGCCTTGATGTTGGAGTGAAAACCATCAGGTACAAACAACAAAACAGGATGTCTGAGGGACTCTCTGAGCACCACTTCCCAATCGGTTATTAAAATTCAATATTAAGTTAAAAATGATTCTTCACTACTTTTGAGTTGCTTAGCAGGGGAAGGAAGCGTAAGGGCTCTGCTAACAGCAAATGGAGCCAGGTAGTGTGTGATGCTACAGATCTCATTACCCTGTGCTAATCTGCTCTGACTCCTCACAGCAGATGATGCAGATCCCAGCTGATCTGTTTGGCTCCAAGTGAGTTCTGAGCAACCCCAATCCACAGCCTTTCCAAACATTTATTAACATCCAAACTGGCTTCAGCTAGAATGAGAATAAGCTTATAATTTTCCAGTGAAATATCTTCCAGTTTGCTGCTCCAATTTGTAACAGGAGCAGGGGAGGTGGTGAGGGAAAAGAATTTTTGAAGAGAAAACAATTGCTTGCAGTCATTCAAATGTTAGATTAGAAAATGCTACCTGAGGGCTTATAGCATAAGAAGCCTAAATGTACAGTTTTGATGTGAAAGCCTTGCAAAATCTGTTGTTATATTTTACTTGTCAACTATCCAGTCTCACACTGATGGTAATACTAACAACGTCGTTTCACGAGATGAGTGGAAGCAGAGCCTCTAAGATTGACACACTTTACAGGACTGACAAAAACAAAATTTATGTCACTCTCCAGCAAAGCACATGCACCTTGGAGACCAGCTGCAATTTTCTAAAAGTGGAGGTGCCTGGTGAAGAATGTGGCACTGCCCAAGTGAGGATGTGAGGTCACTAAAGCAACGCTGCCATTGGGGACAGTCACAACCCGCAAAGTATCAGCTGCAGGACTCTAAGTCTGTATTTTGTGACTTAGTTTTCTACAGAACTAGAATGTTTCTCTCAAAATATGACAGGGATAAGAAAAAAAAATAAAAATCCTGATTTGTTTCACTGCAAAAGTTGAGGATAATGGAGAAAGTTGGGATTTTGGATGTGCTGTATGTGAAGCAGTCCCACAACACCACATTTGGACCGTGGCTCCTGCACAGTCACAACTCCTCTCCTTGAGAGTACACTCTAAATAGTGCTACTGGAGGCCTAGAAAAGATGTCAGCTGAGCAACAGCCTGGGCAGTGGGTGGCTTAAACAGTATCTGAAACAGCAGCACAAAGAGGGGCAGCGATGGAGGGACTTCATCAACATCAATACCCAAACTGCATCCTTGAAAGAGCTGGGAAGTGGTCTGGAGTGGTAAGAACACCTGCAGCCTCCTGACAGCAATGAAAACAGACCCAGAATGGCAGAAACAGACAATGGAAAGGAGCACAGCAGAGGAAAGAGACTGTGAGCCTTGGCAATGGGGAAACCTAGAGAAACCACCTGGCTGGACAGGACAGTCAGCTCTAGGGAGTTACAGAGGAGGGAGACAACGTGTTTCCCTTCATCTGGGAGCTCACCTGCTTCATACAGCACCCACCCTTCACCCTCACCTATTTTCAGGGCTTACCAGCCACAAGCTGGAACTCAAAATCGGGCCTTTTTCCCCAAAACGAGCTCTCTCTGCTGTCCTCCTGCAGCAGTGAGGTGCAGGATGTTCTGGGGGGAGCCAGCCCTAGGAGGACACCCAGCAGCCTCTAAAGAAGGGCCTGGGGACAGATGATAACACAGACCCAGAGGACTGTACGTTCAGTAACTTTGGGAGAAAGCAAATATATTCTCTTTCTGAAGAGGAACACAGTCATCTGCTGAAGAATCCCATTACATTGACTTACCAGGCTAATTCCCCTGTACTCTTTCTGCTTGCCCACTCAAGCCTACCTGGATCAAAAGCTAGTCCTCCTCAGAGACAGGGAGAATGAAAAAAAATTATTTTGTTCGAGTCTGAGCCTGCACACAGGATCTTAATAAACCTTCTCAAAGACGTAAAAGGTGTCATTCGCCCTTAAATACCACCCCTACCCATGCCTACAGTTTTATGCTTACTCATCCTATCTTATTAGTTATGCTGTTGTCAGCAGATACCCCCGAAGCCCACAGGCTCCTTCCCTCCCTCTTTCCTGTCCACAGCAATAGCAGATTGCCATCCTCGGTCAGCTAATTCATCAGCCCCTGTGGCAGATGTCTGTGTCGTGGATCTAAAGGTTCCAGCCCAGCAGATGACTCAGAGTTTAGCATGCTGGGGTTTTCATTTTGCATCGAATCAGTGAAAACTTTCACCCAGAATACTATTAAAAGTATGCAAGGCCTGCAACATCAAGCACTCCAAAGTCAGGAATGGATACAGAGAAGTCACTTATGCAAAAATAATTTAAATTTTAGTCTACGTGGGCATGAAGAAGGAGATGATAATTAAGAAGCACATCCCAGGAGTGGGGTTTTTTTTTGTTTTGGATGGGTCTCCAGCTCACTTAGGGCACAAGGTGAACAGCACCAAGCAAAGGAATCATTTACTTGTAGGACTCCAGCTCCAATTCAACAAAAGATGGAAAACAGGCAGAACAGAAGAAACATGGAAGAAAGTCCAGGGTTGCAGTGGAAGTGCCTGAATCCCGTGCCTGCATTTTCACTTGGGAGGAGCAAATAACTTGAAACAGATTCATCCCAAGTGGTCAGTCACTGCCTATTCCTGAGCTCCTAGGAAAACCAAATGACAGGAATAGTCTATCCTAGTTTTCCTTGCAGAAACAAGGGGTAGAAACAAGACAGTGAAGGTATCAATCTTTGCTGAATGACACAAAACAAAGCTGATTCCAGGCATCTTAAACTATCTATCACAAATGAGTAGGTGTGATCACAACTGTTTCCTAGCCACACAAGGATCAAACATTTGTCTCTCACAGGGGTCCCCCTCCAAAAAATAACACACACTTCTGCAATGCTCCCAGGGTATGGCAATGAGCAGAACAAAAGAGCCTGTGAGGAGATTAACAGGTCTACCTTCAGAGCAGGATCTGCATAGTGCACGAGTGAACACAGCACAAAGCTGCACAATGAACACTGTAGGTAAAACAAAACACTGAGTAGCTGCTTTTCATGGGGGAGTTTTCCATTTGGAGGAGGCAGGGATCTAGATGGGAGAGTAGCACAAGCCCCTGTGAGTAAAGGCCATGTCACAATGCTCTGATAGAGGGGGCTGACACTGAACACACGACCTGAGTGCACTCACTAAATCTGTTTTTAAAGAGTGCTGGAATGGCCCATATGAACATGATTTAACATGCTCCAAACAAGAGTCAACTGGGTTGGTTTAAACAATACCTTCATGTTCTGAGAGAATTCTGCTACTCGCTCCAGCACAGACAGGGAAGACCATCAACAGGCATCATCTGGTGGAGTGCTGGGGAGACATTGCTGGTTCACGTGTGGGCAGGGAAAGGTATTTGGGAACAGAAATATCCCCAGCCAGCAGCACATGATCTAGAGGAGACTATCACTTCAGTCTCATCTGCAAGACTGACACCACTAGAAACAGCTGAGGATATCCCCTCACTCTGTGTAGGTCAACATAATGACATTGATCATCAGAGTTACTGTGTCAAAATCAGTGGCATGGAGATCAAAAGCTTCCTATTGTTCTCTCATTTCTTGACCCATCCATTCCTTCCTAAGGATGATATGGTCTTTACAGAATCTGAAACATTTTAAAAATAAAATAAAATAAGCACACTTTGTAAAACCCAGAAGAACAGTGAACCACAAGCGCTTTGGATTATTTTTATACAGTAACTACAGCAAACATTCAGCCTTGGAACACCCAGTGCTGGAATCACTGTAGCTGTGGCATTGTGTGTGTGCCTCATACCCACTTCACTTATTTCTGTGTCACTCATCCTCCCTGCTCCAGAAGGAACTTTTTTTTTCAAAGGAAAGAGCTTATCTCCCATACTGCAGAGCAGAAGAAAAATCCTCCTATGCAGCAATATTTAAAACATGGTTTTATGGTCTTATGGCAGCTAATTTTCCTTAAGTGATTTAAGGGAATGAATACATCTAAAAGTCCTGCACTGAGCTGTTCTGCAATGGCAACACGAAGCCAAACTTGCTCTTGCTTTAAACAATCCAGTTCTTCTGTGGACAGCCCTTCACAGCAGATCTTGTCTGCAAAGGGAGGGATGAAGGTTATTTTTTTTTTTTTTTTACATAATTTCTCAGGGAACTGAGGTTTGTGTTTTATTTCATTTCATATTCCCCAGTGTGGGAAGACTTCAGGTGAGGAGGAAGGTGGCAGGAGAGACATGTCCAAATGCAAAATGCCTGATGTGATAGAGTTTGACACCAGCCCTCCTGCACCAGGTCACCTGTGCATGCAGCCAGCCATCTATCATGTATTAGTCATCTGAAGGTAACACTTGGCCCCTGAAAAGCACCTAAAATTTTTAACTGCCTGAAGGCATTCAAAGCAGGTTTTATTCTGGCACTCTGTCATAACTTAATAAAAGCAGCCAGTGCTAAAGCAGGATGGGGCATGGACAGTCCCATACCCCTTTTGTCCCAGCCCTTTGGATATGGTCTTTTCATACCAATATTACTGGGTTCAGAGGGGCTAAAAATCTGGTATTGCCTGAAAATAACAATAATCCCATATACTGCATTGCATTGCTGAGCCCCCTGAAACTGCCAGAAAGGCTGGTGATGACAAGAGGATGATAAAGCCAGACAAGATTTTTTTTTGGCAGGTAGCTAATTCACTAAGAAATGGAATTCTGAAGAGCAACCTGAATTTTGTTGGTTCTTTAATTAAAAAAAAAATCTAAAAAATATATATAAAAATATTAAATAACCTTGAAAATGAAATGTTACCCTTATGTTTAAAAGGCTCCCTTTTCTTCCCCTCAGAAGGAAATAAACTGGAACTGGTTCATCTCAGGTTGATCACTGGGTGGAGTGGGAGACAGAAAGATGGAGGAAAAAAGTTTTTGATTTTTCATTTTAGCCACCAAAGCAAATTCATTCATTCTTCACACATAGGACAGCTGGAAGCTACCAGAATTTTCAAAGCTTCCTTAGAATGGGGAGAAGCTGAAAAGAACTTCCCCCTACCTCCAAGAACAGCTTTACTTTACTGACAGTGATTTAATAGTGCCAGGATTTGTTGACTTACTGGCTGCAAGCATTTCCCTACACCCAACTTTCTTGTAATGTTTAAAGATTTCTTCATTCTTGGGAAAAAAACCTCTCCTCAAAGCAGTCTGCATGCTCTCTCCATCATCTAGAAGGAAAACTGTCTTGGTTTTTTGGGGTAGAAAACAGAGGAAGGAACAGGCTGGCTCCAAAACTCCTTTCTGTGCCTTTCCATCATTATCATCATCACTTTAACAGAGCTTAGGAGGCACAATGCACAGAACTGAATAGAAAGACAAATTCTGTGCCAAACAATTAGCAGTCTAAGAAAATATTTTTCATGCAACTGGATTCCAGTCCATATGTAAGGATCTTATCAATTAACCTATCTTCCTTGTACCTAAAACCTCCTCTGTACAGGTATTACTGGAAGATAAAAAGTCCAATTAAGATGTATTGGGAAAACCAGGAGTTAAATTAAAGGAGGCCTTATCCTATGCAAGATGGAGCGAGGGGTAAGAATACTCTTTCTTTATTAGCAAGACAAGCCATGTCCTTTTTCACAGAAACAAAAAAAGAAAGAAAGAAAAAAACAAAAGGAAAAATTAGCAAATCTTCAGGGACTTAAATGATTCAAATTCCCTCTCCATTGTGAGAAGCAAAAAGAAAGGACAAATACCAGGCATCCCACAATGAAAAAAATAATAATCTATAAAATCTCCTCTTATTTTTTGGTGGCGATTTTTTCCTACCCATCTCCATTTTTTTTCCCCAGCAGTTTTTCTTAGGTGCCACGTTCAATAATCCTTCTGCACTTTGATGTCAAACATTCAATAGCTGTCTGCCTCCCTCCCACTCCTCTTCTCCATATTCTCCGCAATCCATCTCCTCTGATTAGCCAAGATTTCACCTTCAAGAACACCTCTGCTTCTCTGAGCGAGCATGAGTGTGTGCGTGCGTGTCTATGTAATATTTGCAAATATTCTCCCCCTCCTGCACTGCACGGCACACAGCCACCACTGCCAGAGCCCTGGATTAAGCATCACTGCCATTCCCTAATTCAATTTTAGAGGCCTGCTGTTTTGAATCCAGCTCAGGGCACGAGAGCAGCTTGACTGAATTCAGGCCCTGCTTCCAGGATTATTTTGTCGTTAATCTGAGCTGAACTTCATTTCACTCGCTTTCTCCACTTCTGGTGCTTCCTGTGGCAAAAGGCACAGCTGTCCCCTGATCTCCTGCAGTGGAGGGTCGGTCCCTCAGCACCAGGGGTGGCTCAGGAGGTGCTGTCCCCACTCACCGGGTTGTTGTACATGTCGATGATGAGCTCCTTCACTCCGTGCAGGGTGGGGTGAGCCCACGGAGAGGGATTTGCCCAGTGCCGGTTCAGATCAAACCCCATCAGGGAGCACCTGTACACAGACACACACACACACACAAAACAGAAGGAATTAGATGGGCTGCAGCCTCTCCTCGGGTCAGCTGCAGAATTAGGGTTATGTTCTGCAGGTGAAGTAGTTAAATGTTATTCTCATGGGGGAAACAAAGCAAACATTCCCTAGAGGAAGGACTGCAGCAACAGAAATAACGTCACCAGCAGAAAATCAACTGAAACAGCTTTGGTCGTTCAGCCTCCTTCCCCTCCACAACCTTTGCTCACTCCATCCTTTGCCTTTTCACAGCTTGGCAGGCTGGCCCTGGAACAGCCTTGCCTGACCTTGGAGGTTCCCTTCTGTTTGCTGTGGCTGAGGGTCTGCAGTTATGAGGGTGATCCACCACCAAACTGGACCTTCAGCTTGTCCCCAGTCAGGCTTTGACTCAGCAGGGCTGTTCAGAGCATTGGCCATTAAGTTTGTGCTTAAGGGATTTAAAGCATGAATGTCATTGTTCTGCTAACCCAGGGTTGGGTCTCTGCCCCTCCTGCAATTGCCTACACAGAAGTTAGACAACCAAATCACCAAGTTAAAATGCTTATTGGCCATCAAATCCTGTAGGTGTTGGAGCATGGATGCCACGCTGGCTTCTCCTTCCTGCCCTGGCTCAGATCCCTGCCAGGACACTGTCCTGAATTGGATTCTGCTGATCACAGCCCCACAGAGTAGTATCCAAATTCTTTGTGAGGCCCTGTCGCCCTGAATTTTCTGCCTTCTGTGTTTGTTGCTGCAGTTTCTCACGCAGCTTCATCTAAACAATGTGTATTTTTTGAATGTTTACATACTTCTCCTCTGAGGGAAGTATGATTGATGGTGATGTCCACCATCCAGGTTTGACAAGTGGCAACGTGAAGTAGCCAATCTCTTGACCTTTGTACAAATGTATATAAATGGAGTAGGATTTGAATTAAAGGTTGTTCCCTTGAACTGCTGCTGTGCCTGCTCATCTTTCTGTCCCTCAAGTTGGGACACTCCCAGCCTCGGCAATCAACAAGGCCCCACTGAAACTCAGGAGGCTGTCGATAAAGTGAGCACTAAAACTGAAAATGTGAAATTTGAAAAAGAGATTAAGAAGCTGGCAGTGGCACAAGTAGGAGAAGGAGGAAATCAGGAGCCTTGCCTACTGCAGAGATCACCTAGAAAATCTTTGGCTGCTGATACATGAAGGAAGAGAACTCTGTCATCTCAAGCTAAGCTTGGGATGAGTTGGGTAAATTCTTGGTCAGGAATTCTGTGGGAGACCACACAAATAATAGAAGCCCAGGCAGAGATGCAACTTCTTCTATAGTTAAAACAAACAAACAAAAAAATCAACCTTGCTGCTAAGCCTTAAAGCTTCTTGGGAAAAGAAGAGCTTTCATTGATCCCATGTCTATTACAAGAATGTCTGTTCAGCCTTAATCTTTTAAACACACCTATGCAAACAATAGAGACTCAGTCCAGCAGTGCTATCCCTCGACAAAAAAATTCTAAGAATCTGAAGACCCAAAACATAGGTTTAATTGGCAAAGAGAAAGGAAAATAAAACTAAGACATGAAATACTTAAAAAAGCAAGGGGATGAAACCAGAGGACGAAATTCATTTCCAAACCTGGTAATAGGAAAAATATTTTCCTATGAACCAAAGGATACAAGGTTAATGGGATATTCTTTTGTGAAAATTCCTGTGGGTATCTAAGCAAGCAGGGGCTGCTTTTCTCCTTGGGCTCACACAACCCAACCATCAGCTCTCTGGGGGCCCAAACACCCAAGTGCAGCTCTGCAGCTCCATCCCTGCTGACATGGGTGGCTTGCTGGGGGGCAGAAGCCACCTCCTTGTTGTGGTGGCCACTTTTCTGCTTGTACAGAAACCAGATGGGTTTGTTTTTTTTCCTGGACATTTTAAACAACTGCAGTTCCACAGACAACTCTGAAAGTTGCTGCCATCCCACTGTACAGCATATACTCTTCTCTTTGTCTGCATGTAAACTCTCTGCACTCGGCTCTACTAAATCCCATCTTCTTTTGAACTCATAGACATTAATAAAAACCAGAAGTACTTCCAGAGACGTAGGTGGAATTACACCAGGATAAAACTGGCAGAAGAGCAGAATGAGAGGAATGAGATTTTCATTTAATAAAAGCAGAAACTGTCATAAGTTTAACGGTAGTTTGGCACAGTTCCCAAGAAAACAACATTCTTACTGTGCAAAAACTTTTTTAAGAGCTCAGAATCTGTATCTGTATTTATATAGTTAATGTGTCACATTTACATTTTCTTTTAATAATATTTAAAGAAAATGAGCATACTGTCAATATTAAATTTGGGGTTTGGGACTTTTTAGATAACTTTAGCTAAGTTATCCCTATAGAGAAAAGAGGTAAGCAACACCTAATTTTTGTAAGATCCTTAATAAGGCATTGCAATTTGCAGAATTTGGACGTGTCAGGAGGGTCTGGTAAGTGATGAATCTCATAGTTCATTTAAAGCAACAAGAACAGTTGAAAATAGTTGTCTTTACTTGAAAAGACTTTATAAACAGAAGGAAGCAATGCTTAGCAAACAAGTTATTCATTTGGGAAGCTCCTCTGAGCTCTGTTTAATAGGAATCCAAATTAATTTCCAAATATCATTTAGCTAGTCTTTGATGTGGTATATCACATATTTATCAATGTAACAACAATTAATTAACTTTCTGATGTAGGCATTACTATTTCTTTCCAGTCTGGAAACAGTGTAATATTTTTCTCCCCCCTTCCAGTTTTCAAGTCTTTTTTCTTTCCTTTTTTGCCTAAAGACAAATTTGTATCTACCACATTCTCTCTTTTATTCATCTGCTGCAAACTTGTGGCCTCTCGGAGGACACATCAAGTTGTGTTCCTCGGTACTTCAGATTTGATTATTGACTCTATTACATGTAGAACTGTCTCCCAAAGCTCATGTATATCAGGACACCACCAAAACATACGGCAAGGGTCTCCCACGTGCCTGTTACAGATCCTGCGTTCATTTTCTTGCCTTGCTCCCAGCTGATGCGATCTCCCTCATGGCTAACGCCTCCAATGCAAGAGCTTGAACAGGATAACTCAAAAACTGCATCTTGCACTGCTCTTTAATTCACCCTCCCAGTCTTAAACCGGCTAATTCTGGAACACTTTGCTGCTGGTTCCACTGCTTAACTGTTTGCCTGCTGCTTCAAATACTGGGTGGGCAAAGTAGAAATACAGATACACTCTGGGAACAGCAGTTCCATGGTGGGAAACCAGTGTGTTTTAAAATAATACATAATGTCTCAATATTTGAGAGCGGCTCTTTTACTCAGAGTGCAAGTGTTGTCATTTGCTTCAATGCAGTCCCTCACATGGCTGTAAGTGTTTCCCTAATTTAGAAAGTGCCTCCGAATTTGCCCTATACAGCTTAGATTTATTTCGTGCTGTAAATAAGGTAATGTGTTCAGCATAAAATTAACAAGTGGGGGAAAACCTCTAAATTATAGCAAAGGACTGTTTAAGGATGGTCTTATAAGGGGAACACAGAAGACAAAGATTCAGGAAACAATAGACTGCAAGAGGTACAAGGGAAGACAAAAACAGCTTCAGAATTAGTGAGGGTTGGAACAAGGGCAGTGGAGGATGTCCCATTCCATGAGGCTTAATGACCATGCCCATGAATGGTCTCATGAAATGGCAGGTCACAATTCCAAGGAGCCTGATGAGAATGATGTGCAGGCACAGATTCTCCCAGGTTAGGAAAAAGCATAGTCAGAATAGGTGAGCTACAAGCAAAGTAGCAACCTGCAGCTATTACCTGATTTTGGTCTTCACTCCTACTGTAAAATCCTGGGGTTTGGTCACATAGTGACTGTAGCCACAAAAAATGACATGCGTGTAATTTAAAGCACTGAAGCTGATAACCATTGTTTGAATTTTGGATTATGCTCGCTAGATATACAGACCACATGCTGTGTTTCTGCTTCGTGACTGAATGTTCATTTAAATCAGGTTCTGTGAATATTCTTGTTGAATTAGAATTTGTGTTTCACCAATGTTTCCCAGCCTTTTTCTAAAATTTCTGTTTTCTGTAAGTAGATAAATTTATTACAGTGTTTATAAATTTACATAAACACAGTGCAAATTCAGTCAAAGCAAATGAGTTTCAAAATTGCACTGGAAACTGAAACATTTTGCAGTATTCATCCCTCCCTACTTGGGAGGCAGCCAGATCTGAAGAGGTTACCAGCTCAACTCAGTAAAACCAAAGAGGTTCAGACCAGCACCCAGCTTGCTGCACAGTTCTCTGGACAGAACCCCTTTGCCTCTGGGACTGATCTCATCACTGCTTTTAAGGATTTATTATGCAGCTGCTCTAGTGACAACATCCTGAGGAAGGATTTAGTACCAAGGCTCATGCTGGGATTATTTTTCAGGGCTTCTTGCTATTCTTTCAGGTTGTGCCTCTTCTTCCTGGAATCTCCAAGTTATAGAAACCTCCTGGAACTCCGCCTTCCTTCACTTTCAGTTCTCCCTGCCCTACTCGTTTTTCCTACCATGTGAGTCTAAGTCTCTTCTAAGAGACCCGTTTCCACAAGGTGAGATACGGAGAATAATGGAGGAGTGGAGGTAAAGAAATCCTTTTTCACGCCATGTGATTTATTACAAAGGGAACCCTGCGCCCTTCCCTTCGGCTTTGTAAGGCTGCTTGGCTCATTGGATCAGCACCAGGGGAATCTCCAGATAATCTCCACACACAAAGCCGGGGAGTTGCAACCCACAAATGGCTCTGCCAAGAGGGTTAGGATTTGAAATCGGAAAGGCAGTGGGGAAGGAAGGGGGAGCACTCGCTGTTTTCCCCGCTCTCATTGCAGTGAGAGAGCAGACAGAGGGTAACTGGTGTCTCTTGCTGCCCTCCCTGGAAGGCAGAGAGGTGGCAGGCACTGCCCTGGGGCTGCAGCCAGGGATGGCACAGGGCAGGAGCAGGTGTGTGGCAGCAGGGAGCAGAGACAAGGGCAACACGCAGAAGACTTGCTTCTTCTCACAAATACCATTTCGAAACTGATATATTCACGACGTTTTATAAATCAACTCCACACCTGCCAGCCAAGTCAGATCTTCATTAGCATGTGTTTCACCGTTTGGGTGCTTGGAGTTTGAGATTCATGCATTTGCCTGTTATTCATTAAAAAGGATTCATTCAAGCCCACATATTCTAAAGCAATTAGGTAGCGAGACATCCTAACGCTCCAGCTACAGAGAACCCCTGCTCTGAAAACTCTCTCCTCCTCCCCAGCTTTCTGCATTTTTAATTTAGAGCTCTGGAAACCTTCACAAAGGCTATTTAACAGAACCACTGCAGTGTGCTCCAGGCGGAGCAGGCTGGCCGTGCAGAGAGCAGCATTAGCTCCCGGAGACCACACGGTGGAGTAGATGTTTGCAGAATGAGCACTGCCTGGTGTACTGACATAATTTCAAATCGTACATGACGGCTAAAGATGTGTTTCTCCATTTTCTGTGTAAACAATGTTAAATAAGAATAAACACAAAGGGATATTTTCTCCTGATGAATACATGCATTTCTCAGGGCCGGTAATAGGTGTCACAGGCACACACACCAAGGAAGACACGCATCCCCTCCTGACATGGGCACGCTCTGATCTTCAGGATATATCTCAATTCTTGTATTAACTCTCCTTACACACCCCAGGTCCTCAGTAATGCCAGAAGGATTCCTGGGCACAAAGCAACACACTGGAAATAAAACCCCATCCTGCAGATGGGAGAACTCCATGCTGTGAGTGTGCCTGGGGTGTCAGAGGGTAGGATCCCCTCCCTAGGGCAGCTCACCCCTGCAGCTACACAGGACTCTGTGTATATTTTCACATCCACATCGTGCCCAGCCCGATTTCCAGTGGGACAGGGTTTCCAGCACTTCCCCTGAGATGCAAGCTCAGTTTAGCAAAGGTCTCCCCGGGGAAGAGCCTGTCCCCATGTGTGGATCTCTCCAAATGAACCCACAGGAGCCAGTCCCATCCACCCTGCCCTGGGAAGGCTTTCTCAGACTGCTGCTCCCAGCTGGATCTGAGTCACTGCCACGCCAGTCTTGGGCACTCAGGTGTTTTAAACAAGTTGCTGGCAACACCTACAATGCTTCCATTTTAAAGCCTGATTCATTGTTTGGCCTTTTCAAAACCAAACACATCACTGACTTAATGACACAGGAGACAAGGAGTTTTTTTCCAACTTTTGGATCCCAAAATATTTCCACTGGGCCTTCAGAACTCTCACATACATAGCCCATAATGCAGTATTATATAAACTTTCTTTCCTGATGTTGTCCAAAAGCCACCTTCTTATGGATCACAAGCTGCAAACCACTGAGAAAGAGAATTTTAACCTGTGCTTGATTTACTGGACTCCCACCCCATCACCAAGTCAAACTCCTCTAGGCCCTCCTGCCCTATCTACTTGACACTTCTCCACAATGTCCTAATTCTGCTTCCTAACAAATGTTTCCCTTCAGGTAAGCAACCCTTCTTTAAGCCATTTGTATTTTTTTCAGTCTGTCTACCCTCCTGGAGGGGCAGGTTGGGTGGAAATAAGTGTTTCACCATCACGGTGGTTCACAGAAAACAGCTGATACACACATAAAGCATTTCTGGAGACATGGCTGACCTGTGCTTTTGTTCCCACTTCTGGCCTTCCTCAGACTGTGCAAACAGTCAGACACACAACACATCTCACCATTATTAGGGAATACTCCAGCTGTTGTAGCATGGTATTCCTCCATATTACAGCACATTTCCTGTACTGCCCAGCACACAAATCTGGAATTCTACTCGCTTTTAGGAAAGGGGAAAGACACATCCTGCTCCCTTTAGACCAGCATTGTAGGAACACCCCCAAAATATGGTTCAGCTCTTCCTGCCAGACCCATTCCATGCAGAGAGCTGCAGTCAAAGGAGCCAACCTTAATGTCACAATGCCGAGCTCTTTAAAGTTTGGACATGCCACAGCTGCACAGGTCCACACAGCCTTCCTTCAGCCCTGTGCTTGTCATTATTGTGACACAGCCTTTAACTGCAGGAGCATGGGGTGCTTTTTCACAGTCTCTCCCTTTATTCTGTGCACAGGATCCTCACTGTTCATTAATGAGGGGACTATTCAATATTTTGGCTTTTCCCTACTGTTCAATATGCAACCCTAGGTTCCTGCTTACTGCATGCTACTCAAAGGCTGCTCCAAGGACAGAGCTATTCAGCTCTTCATGGCTTTTCTAAAGTGCTCAGCACTGCAGGAGACAACTGCTTTATAAGCACTGATGGACTAATTTTCCCAACAGCACTGGTACAAGAGGGGACCACAGTGTCCCTGGTTCATAAAAGAGCAATTGGGACAAAAATTGGCTTATATAAGAGACAGCCACTAATTTGAATCATTCTATCTGAGAGGCCAAGGACAGGACTGTTTTTAGGAGAACTTGGGTTTACACAGCACATTACATGTCCAGCATCTAACTCTGATTTGAGCTGAAGCTGACTGTACTCAAGGCTTCTCCAAATCTGACAAAAATGGCACCGTGAGTGGACAGAATATTAGAAACACCCAACTTTGTGGAATTAGAGCAGAGACTACTGTAAAATGGTATTACTGGATCACGAATGAGTTTTGGGTGGGTTTCAGTTATACCTTAATTCAGCCATTTTTCTTTTTCTTAATATCCTGATACTTCTGCGTTCAGCTGGGTCTGAGAACCTTCTGTTGTATGTGGTGGTTTGGGTTAGCATTGTACCTGGTATTTCCTTTACTCGCCTGAATAGAATGAAATGATTACTTTGCTACATCACAGGGTACCAGACTATTTCCACCCAGGACATCCTCACGGGCCATGCCAGAACTCAGCCAGAAGTCATCCATCTCCATCATCACAAATGCCTTTTCTCCTTGGATATTCTTGGAGGAAGGGTTTGACCTGATAGCAAACTGCCAAGAAGGTGTGTGCTGGCACACAGGGAAGCAGCACAGGACTGCCAACTGCTGGCTGAACCCTAAGAAGCAAAGTTTAACTCCCCAGCACCAGAGCATGGCTGCTGGCTCCCTTTTATAATGTTTGCTAACAGGCCCTGACACACTTAGGTATTTCTCACACCCATACATAACCAGAATATTAATTGTATTCCGGCACAGCCTTGCTGCACCTACAAATTGTTCAGCTTGCAAATGACTTTTTGCATTTATAAGGATGCATTTATTTTGGGTTGGTGGGAGGGAAGGTCCTTTTTTACTTTCCCTGCACTCCCATACACGTGGTCTTCAAGCAGCCTACTCCTGCTGCATTGGCTAGCAGGTATAAATGTCATCAGAAGTTAGAGGCAGGGACATGCCCATGAGCCAAACACTCCCTTTACTACAACTAACTGGAAGCTTTACAGTTGTATGCAAAGCCCTGAACAAGATCCCAGTTGTCACAAGACAGGAGAGGGACGAATGACCCAGTGGTTCAGTTAGGGTGACACCATGAGACTGTCCTGTCATGGCCTCTTAGCTAACCTAGGTCAAAACTGCAATGCCTCAGTTCTTCACTTGTAAAAATAATTACAAACCCTCCATGGTGTTTTGAGAGGAAATACATGAGGGATTATAAAGTATTTTGGTGCTATAGTAATTTGGTGGTGGGGATATGTGAGGTGAGGGTCTGCAGGGACACAAGGTCCCCAGGCAGGTGCAAAGGAGAGCCCTTTATTCCAAAAATGTGACCTTTTAAAGCCATTAGCTGGTTATCAGCTACATGGCTGATAAATCAGTTTTAAACCATAACAAACATAATTCAATCAACCACCATACACCACGATGTGAACACAAGATAGTTACATAACTTGTTTTTTTACCTCTAATTCAGCTGAGTCTCTTTCCTTTTCTGCTTAGCCAAAGTAGCACACCTGAGCCATGATTTTACAAGGCCTTCCCTTTGTAAGGTTTTACCTATATACAACAGGGATAAATTGGATTCTACATATGGAGATTAAGTGATCTATGGAATTGAAGAAAAGTTTTCTGACAGACCCTGAATTTTGTTGAGGTTAATTTCCAACCAGATTGCACCGGTTTGTAATTAAACAATCCTGAAATATAAGAGCATATAAGATAAGCCTATAAGATAAGCATAAGATATCCCAGTGCAGTTTTTGGGAAGAATTCTCTAAGGGTTTGGGTGGAGAAAAGGGTTTGTGTAGGGTTGTGCTGTTATATCAATGAACATTCCCTCTTGTTTCTTCTACCTCTTACCACCTGTAACTAAAGATATTTTCCTCTCAAATCTTTATTCTCACTTTAAATTTCAAGGTTATCTGGCCCACTGAGTATGCTACATATTGCTGTCTAATTAAAGAGAGAAGATTAACCTTATTCTATTAGATTATTTTAACACCTGTCAGGTGACTACTCTGCTTTAGCAAAGGCACAGTGTGGCCAAACCAGTTAACAAAACCCCAAACCAAAAACCAAAACATCTAAACTCAAATTAAAAAAAAAAAAACCACACCAAAACCTCCAGATTATTTCATTTTTGCAAAGTTGAAAATGTTCTTTCCAGAATCACCACTATAGTAAACGAACAAACATTTCATAGCAGAAATGATACCAGTGTCTTGTTTGTCACATAACATTTCAGAAGATGGCGAAGAAGCTGTAAAGTCCTGCTCTATCTCTGATTGCAATCAATAAAAAGCCCAGATGCTTTAGAAGGGAGTTAAATCAGGCTCAGATCTTTCCCAATCACTTGTTAATTTAAAGGGCAGAGTTTTACCACCTGAGCTTCTCTGTGTGGTGTTTCCTCAGCCCAAACAAGACAGAGAACAAGGAACTATCTGACAGCATGGTGGTCTCTGGTCCATTTCCAATTCCTACCTCAAATCACTTAGGCTTTAAATTTTCCACAGTCCCAGCAGTTGGGCACACTGCACACCCCAGAAGAGAAGGCGCCTGGCAAAGAGACATTTCTCATCACACTCCATGACACCACCTCTTCCTAACTCAAAGGCACGTGTGAGGGGATCTGGTGCCAACCCATGGGACGTGGGTCAGTTGTCTGATTTGGATGCTTGTTGGATGCAGAGGGATGGGAATGTAAAGCACTCAAAGTGTGGCTTCTATCAATCACTGCAACACACCAGCAGAATGTAATTTGATACCAAGCCAAGCTGAAACGACACATTTTGGTTCCAGAGCACTGAAACATCTCATTGCAATGAATAATGGTGCAATGATAGATTAGTTAGAGAATCCTGATGAGAATGTTAAAGCTGAAAATTTTAAACCTTCAGGGATTCTGAGATCTTTTATTTTTTTTAATGCCTCAAAAATGGGTGTAAAAATTGCCAAAAATTCATTCTTGTACCCCTTTCTGAGATGTATAAAAGAATGCAACAATTACCAAAGGTATGTAACAGTTGAAGAAAAGAGATGAGGATGAAACACCAAGGAAAACTAAATCTTCTGGTGATTGTTATACAGAAAAAAACAGGGAAGAGTTCAGGTGGAAGATGATCATGGAGGGATTTGGGTTAGAAGAGACCTTAAAGACCGTTTAGTTGCAACCCCCTGCCAGGAACAGGGACACCTTTCACTAGATCAGGTTCCTCAAAGCTCCATCCAGCCTGGCCTTGAGCACTTTCAGAGATGGGACATCCACAGCCTTCAATCTCCATTGAGAAGATTATATAATGAAGTCAGTTTTAATTAGACAAGAGAGAACTCAAATGAGGGGAAAAAACCCTCCCACATTATGACTTCTTATCCATGGAGAGTTTCAAATCTTGCCTGTAAAAAGCCCTAAGTAACAACAAAACACTGAAGTTAACCCTGCTTTGAGAAAGGACTGAAGACCTCCAGAGGGCTACATTAAACACTTTTTCTTTATAATTCTATGAAAGTCTCAGGCACAGGAAAAGTTTCACTTGCTGCTCATACCTTGGTAGGCACCAGAGAACCCAGCTGTGGGACAGGTGACTTCACAGGCTCACAGAATCACTTATTTTTCTTTCTGCATATTTGCAGCCTCACACAGTTCAGCACCCTTGAGATAAAATCCTATAGCAAAAATGTACAATGAATGAGAACATATATGAATGGGAAGCGGAGGAGCAAACAAATTTCAATTTCAAGCTTTCATGGCTTAGCATAAACAAACATGAAACAATTCATCCTCAAAATATAGAGGTGGGAGGGGGATACTGACAGTGTCCTCAAGACACACAGGGAGACTGAGAACGAGGGAGCCTGGAGCGAAGAGAACATTTCAAAAACTGTTTAAAGCCTTGGGAAAGTTTGAAGCAAAGATGAAACTTTCCTGATCCATTCAATGGGCCTGCAAAAACAATTCCCTTCATCCACTGCCACCCACCCCCCCAGATTGTCAAGAATAAGCCAGCTCTGTCAAATGTTGTTGTCTTCTTAACAAAAATGAGCTTTTAAAATCTCCGTCGAAATTCGGAATGGGTGAACAGATTTTGAAAAAATATGAACAGTCTAATAACTTTCTAGAGAAAGATGCAGAAATAGCTTCTAAAGAACTCACACTGAGCTGATTCTCTTTATGAGCTTGCAAAGTCTATTTAAATTTTATATTTTCCCCTCTTTTATTTTTCATATATTCATCCTCTGCCTGCATCCAGGCTGATACTGGACTAAAACTCAAAACATTCGTCTGAGATGGTGCCCCATTTCTACACCTTTTAGCAGCAGGGAGTGCAGTGATCTTGTAGTGAATATGAAGACATTAGGGAGATGGTTGGCTTCTGTTACAGGTTCTTGTAAACATTCATTTGAGCTGTAAATGGACAAAGGAAGAAAGTTCATCTTGTTGTATCCCTCACCATATAAACATCATGAAACAATGATTAACTGTGCATGTTCTGGCTGTTTTAGCACTTGCACAATGTCATCCTCCTGACAGGGCTCAGAAATCAATCCCTCCAGTCACATTCCACCCTGAAAAGTACTTCAGCCTTCAGCAGGCAGGAAAGGAAACTGTTCAGCAGAGCTGCTACCTGGTTTGTTCAAGATCTGGGTGTTGTGGCTTCCACTGTGGACACATTTAGTGCTTTGATTTTGGTAGCCAGTGCTCCCACCTTTGAGTGGTTCAGAAGTTGGTCCTCGCTGCCTTCTGACAGAAAAATGCAAGGCCCTGTGTTTGTAAGGCTCACCAAATGTGATTATTGGAAGCACGAAGGGAAAAGAGCAATTCCCTACCTTCAGAATCAAACTATTCCTCTACACTGGCTTGACCTAAATGCCTGCCAAGAAAGTTGTGGTATCTCCATCCAAAACTTACAAGGCAGAACTAATAAAAAACCCACAAATGGGTCACTCTCTCCATGCACGGGCTTGAAAAAGAATGTGGAGTTGAAAACGTTCGAGGATGACAAAATTTAAATGGTTCACCTGCAGTCTAAACCCACGGAAAGAGCAGTTTCATGGCCAGGAAGAGATGGAAATTACTTTCTCCACTTTAAAAGAGAATTTATTGAAGCCTTGAAGACAAGAACAGAAGCAAAGAAAACAAAAGAAAACAAAACAAAACAGCCCAGAAGAGCTCTGAAAATCCAATCTCTCCCATCAGCCTCTGGAAAATGGATAACCTATGCGTGGTATGATTGAATTTCTCTGTTTCATCACCCTAGTGGAAGCATCTTGTATGAAACTCTGGTTTATGAATTGAGTTTTGAGAGGGACCTGGGAGAGCAGGAGTTATACCAATCTAATCAGGATGTGACAAACACATGCATCAAAATGTTGCATTGTCAAGATCCAGAAGCCACTTAATTCCAGAAAGATTTTAAAGTTGAGAAAGCAGCTTTGGCAACAGGATTAGAAATGATGAGAAGGCAGACGAAAATCCAGACGGAGGTAGATAGCACAATTTTTTTTTCTAAAACACCCTTTCAAAAATTAGACCACGTCCCTACATGATTTGTTATTAACTTCTTACACAAACATATGTTTTATTCAAATGAAGGACACAGTTGTCTTCTTCCATTTATTGCACCTTCTTCCTTAGCATATGCTAATGAAGGAATGAAAGATACATGAACCGAGATAAATAACACCATAAAATCCTATAAACCTC
The DNA here is from genome assembly GCA_008694505.1 of Cyanoderma ruficeps. Taxonomy (NCBI): domain Eukaryota; kingdom Metazoa; phylum Chordata; class Aves; order Passeriformes; family Timaliidae; genus Cyanoderma; species Cyanoderma ruficeps. The sequence goes on from VZDJ01001247.1 coordinate 18,849,997, forward strand.
ACAGGTTAAAACACCACAAAACATTCTGAGCAAAATATCCAACAAAGCAGATTAAATACAAGAATAACATGCAAATGTCATCGCCACAGAGCAGAGAAATGTGCTAATGCCAATGCCACAGGACAGGAAGCAAGATTCATGAGATTGATTTGTGATGGCTCCTAAACAAAAGCAGGGCACAAAAATAGCCCGTGATTGTCAATAACATGAGATCAAATCAGAAAGCATGTGCATTTAAGAGAGATGGCATCAAATGCTTCCTTCAAAAGAAAAAGAACATCACAATCACTTTGTATTTGCCTGGTCTCAGCTTGCATTTCCTATCTAACTACTGAAGATAGTTTCACAGGATAAGTACAGATTAGCCAAATATTCCAGGTGATTGAATGGATTAGCATTATTGTTTAGCACAATGCAAGGTGATAGGAAAATCCACAGAAAAGAAAGATCTGCTATCTGGACAGCCACTTGAAATTATGCAGCTCACAGGTTGAATTCTTACATTTCTTGTAACATGATCAAGTGTCACAGTGGATGCCTGAAAACATTTCCAACTAAAGAGTGAGGTTTAAAGCTGGAGATCTTGAGCAACAGGTGGAACAAGAATTCCTAAGTAAACTGCTATCTTGTTTGTCACACAAATAGAAAACCCATATGCTAGTGCCAGAGGCAAAAAGATCATGTTCTAACAAACAGCACAAAAAACCCCAAACCCTGAAGAAACATTTGTCTGTAGGAAAGGGGTGGGAAAGAAAACAGAGATTAAATGCATCTAAAAAAATCCAAATTGCCTTTAGAGGAATTAACAGTGTAGTAAATCCCAGCTAGGTAGAAAGCATAAATGCATGCCATCCCCATTATCCTGGCCACTGTAATCATGTCCAGCAGCTTGGGCTGCCCATTTTTCCCACCCTCATAAAGATACACACTGTAGTTAACAGATGTACTGATGTGTTATGTTCCCCTCAGGCCCCAAGGATGCAGTACCTGATCAAACAGACAGGCTCTTTCACGCTGTGACAGGGATATTTGGGTTATTTCTAGGTATCCGACGTTAATAGAGGTCAAACTGTGAACAAATCCACATAACCTGTGACTAGGGATGGAGATTTCGCATTCAGACATTGCAATTCTACACAGTTTTCTTCGTTCCCAGAACCAGGGACTTTGTACCTCAAGAGCTGAATCAAATCCTCTAAAATTCAGACATCTCTGGTTTGTTTTTCAGGGAGTTTCTTGGAGCATTTTACAGGCATTAATGGGATGTCCTCTAACGGTTCATTGAGGCAGGTGCACGGAATTAGTTTCACTTTGCAACTAAGACCGAGGAGCAGAGGGGGATTGAGTGAATCAGCCAAGATCATTCTGCACTCGTCTGACAGTCATAAATAGAAATCAGGATTCCACAAAAAGTAAATAAAGCCTCCCTCCCTGGAATATGCAGCAAAATATTTGGTTGATTTTGACTGCATGCATCCTTGCTGGGTTACAGGCAGGAAAGGAAACATCATTCTGACCAAAGTCACTCCCACAGCAAGTCCAGGCAGAACCTTTAGCCATAAATTGTGTGTGCAAACCCCAGGTCTCCTCACAAAAAATAAATCTGAATATTTAAGATTCAAGATACTGGTATAAGGATTTTGGATATCTTAATAAGTCTTATTTATCAGAAAAGAACACAATTCCAAATTTTCCCCTGTTTTCTCAAAGGTGATTATGGAGGCAGAACTAAACAGTAAATGAGATTCACCCAGCAGACACAGATCTCCAGGTTAGCAAAATTACCTTCAGGTATGAAAAAACAATTTGCCCTAAGCTGGGACAGGGAAGTTTAGCCAAGCTAAGGAAAAAAAAAATAGTGTTGATACTCCTTCCAGTGCAGCAGAAGAGCTTAACTGGTCTGTGTGGGGAGGTAAATAAGTAAACCCTGAGAGCCTTCCTTGCCCAAAGCACAACAGGCACCTCCCCACTCCACAGAATGCAACATCCAAGCTTAACTGAAAAACTTACAAATACATTATTTGGGCTAAAAAGTCTGTTTGCTCTTTACTTCTCCTGACAGTTTTGACAAGATGACTATCAGACAGAGGTTCACTGAAGATGTAAAGGAGAAAAAAGGCCAATTGCCAACTTTTTTCTCCTTCAGAAAAATTTGAAACTGCTTTCCAGTAACAAACAATACACAAGCGTATCACTGAAAACTGAAGGGTGGCTTAGCTGAGGGGATCAGCACAGTAATTGGGACAATTATCAAACAAACAAAAAAATCCTCTCTCTCCAAATTGGTGTTCATAGCTCTTCTGAATTCCCCCCAGCCCCTGAATTATAAGTCAGGACTTTAATTTGCCAACACAGCCCCTTTCTGCATTGGCACCAAACATTCTCTGCAGTCATTGCTGTGGCCACAGTGCTCAGCAAAGGAGGATCATTAACCTTTGAGACAAAATCTGGCATCACAAAAACCTCTTCAGCCCTGTTTGCTTCTTTCTCCACTGTGTCCTGGCCAAAATGCAGTGTAAACACTACATGACACTTGTAGACACAAATGACAGTGAAAGAGTTGGATTCACATCACAAGGGGACGGGGGGCATGGGGGAAGATATAAAAGAGCAGTAGATCAGTAATCAATGTAAGAATGTGGGTTTAGTATGCTGTAGCAATTCCCATGTTCTTGAACTCTTCACTTAATCAGACTGACCATTCATGTGTGGATACTGAGCCTGAATTAGGTCCTAGATACCTACATCTGCTATGATTACACTTTGTTAGAAGAATAAATTAAAAAAGATATAAAAATCCAGAGGGCCTGATCCACAGTTGGCGTAAATTGCTACAAATGTTGACAACTGTATGCGTGGATATCAGTAAATTTATGGCAGCTGGAGAGCTGATCTCCTGACTCTGGTTAAACAGCTTAAGAGAGGCAGGATAAATCCCACTCTAACCCCAGCCCCAAGTTAACAGGGTTACAGTAATCTGTTCAAATGGCAGCTTAGCCCATTTCCTGTGGATGATACAAATCTTTCTGGGAACGCCCCACTGACCACAGCCAGATCTAAGCCACCAGTCTAGAACAGATGACTAACTTTTACATGGCCAAGACTAAACAAAACTATTCCAACTTGCATCATTCAAAAATGTATTTAAAGTGTAGATGGTGTTATACCTACCAAGCAAAGTCCAGACTCTATAGGGCAAGATCTGACAAGAAGAAGACAATAATTCCCTAATCAGGTGCACAAAATTTTTCAGGCTTTTCAAAATGCTAAAACGCCAAGGGAAATTTTGTCCTCAACCAATTTCAAGTCAAGTTCTACAACCCAATGAGGTGCATCGTTTTTTTTTTTTCCACTGAGTTTTTACGAATGGAGCATCCAAACCTTTGAAATTCTCTCATGGCTCATTTGTAGGCATCTCACTGTATCCCAGTGAGAGTGGATGAGAGGGATAATTGAAAATGGGACACATGGGCATCAAAACAAGCAAAATGACCCCCTCCTTTCTCTTTTTCCTTTTCTTCTGGTTCACGCTTCTAAATGAAATCCCAGGCTGCCTTCCAACTGTTCCTCGGAGCTGTCACAGAGGAGGAACACGTAGAGAGCACTAAACCGACTGACCTACTTCCATCCTTGGAGCTGCTGTGGCTAAACCCTTCGTTCTGAATTCTGCACACACACACACACATGCACACGTGCACGGCAATTTCCCTGTATACTCCCATGAGGAACTCCTTCCAACGTCTAACCTCAGCTGCTGGAGGAGCTCTCGGCTTCTTCCTGAACAGCTGTTAACCCCACGGCCTCAGTGCCCTCCATAATTAGGTTAACTTTTGGGAGTCTACCCTTTGGGGGAAGACAATAGAAGCTTTTTGGCTCACTGACCCATCTTTTCTTGTATCAGTTCTGTCCTGCACTGGATACTGCTCTGTATCTGAGAAATTTGTATACAAGGATCCTTTCATCTCGTTTAAAAACGCAATCATGCAAAGCACCGCTGCAGAGTGAATAAATCTAAAGCAGCACATTAATAGGTGCAATTCATGCACACAGCAAAAGAGCACTGAAAATGAAACCAAGTGGCTTGTGCCTTCCTACAGCACCCGAATCATTGAAATAGCAAAAGGTGTCGGAACCTGAGGGTTCTCAAATCCTCCCTTGCTCTTTTACAGTAAAAAAAACCCAAAATCAATAAAAGAGCTTTGTTACCCTATATTACTTCTATGCTACTTACGTCACTTCCCAGGAAGAAGCAGCCACTGTCTTAATGATCTTGGCTGAACTTCAAAGATACAGGAAAGTTAATTGATGAAATGAGGCTTCCAAAGAAAGACTTTGTGTGAACAGCTCTTCAACCAAAGATTTACATGCAATCCAAGGAGCCACAATATGGAGTGGCAGCAGCATTCTTAATGTTGTAGAGGAATGCATAATGGTTGGGAGAAAACTTTCCTTTGCTCTTTTTCCTCCAATATGTGTCCTTCTCTTCCTTCTCCCCTACCCCACCTTCAATTTAAAGGTTTATAAAATAAGAAATGTAAAGAAAGTTAATGAAGGTAATATGGAACATTAAACCAAAGATTATTTTTTAAAATGACCACATTATTGGCCCCTGAAAAAGGATAAAGTAAATGTTGGTCCACTTTTATTTCTTGTTATAGCAGTACTCTGACAAAAGTGAGTATAATTATTGCATCTGAAGCTTTGTATCATTCTTCCCATAAGTTTTTAATTTCTGCATAATGTGGGTTTGTACTGAAGGAAGCCCTGGTCAGCAGAGTGCCAAGTACTGCAAATACAATTACCTTTTGGGGAGTAGAGCACACTCCTGGAAGAGACTTTTAGACAGTTATGGAGAACTGGACCAGAAAACTAGACTTCAAGGGGCCCAGAAAATTGTGATGAACTTCAGAATATCCATATACTATGAAAAGTCAGGGGAGACCCTCTTTTTACCTAAGCTGACCTTTTAAAACAATGGACCATTTGATACCAACAAACTTCTACAGTCACCCCTATGAGGGAGGAAGAAGTTTGGTCTCCACCTGCAGTCCTCATGAGGTGACAATCTGCCATTTGCATTGGCATCTTGTTCCCCCATTTGAAAAATTTACTTTCCTATCTGAAAGCCAAATATTTTTGCCATATCCTCCTCTGCTAAAGCTGTCATCACCTGCCTTGCCCCTCTGACTGAACATGGGTGTGATGGTGGTGTCGGCTTCCTCCATGAAACAAAGTTATCTCCTTTATCTTGTTCTACAAGATACCTTTTCCAGACGTCAGGCAGATCTTTGCATCTCTTTCTCACATCCCAATTTTAAACCTCCCAAAGCAGAACCAGGTTTATTGTCTAGGTGGGAGCTCAGGGTTAGTCCAGTGGCCCAAACAAGCTTTTCCAGTATCTGAGTGTAGTCCTCAATGCTCAGGAGGGCGTCACATAAATAAAAGGTATCTAATGCTCACTCCACTCTGCATTTCCACATCACATAGTGGCAAACACAGCAGTGGCAGTGGCACATCAGCCAGGGACAAGGAACCAGCACACAAATCACCCCAACACAGAGTAATGAGCAAGGAGAGAGAGAGAAGGCCCTTCTCCCCCTTGGCCCTACTCAGAGCAGATTTCAGCTCCTACACCCTGGCTCTGCTCATGCCCAGAGTATGAAAGCTCACCATGGTTCTGCCCCTCAGAGTCATTCCCAAAACTCTCTTGAACTCTGTCTCCTCTCAAGTCAAGGATTGCCACAGAAATTCTCACTAATGGCAATTTTCTGTCATCTCCTGATGGAGCTCACACTTGGTGTGTGGGTGACAGACGTCAGGTCCTGTCTCCCAGTCATAGGGTACCAAACTCTTAATTTCCTGTTCTGTCCCTTTTCATGGGACAGAATTTCAGATTCTGTCCCATGAAAAGTTGCTGGAGTGAAGGGGAATCAGGCACAAGTTATCTTTAAAAATATGTCCCAGAGTAGCTGCAGTCCAGGTACTCAAATTAAAGTAAGTGTCATTGCTTGAAAGGTAATTGAAATGCCAAAATCAGTATGAGAATTTGTGCTAAGTCCTCTCTCAGGACTACACCAAGGCTCGTGATTCAATTAGGTATTACAGCACTAAAGCCAGACCTTCATTCCTAATCTCTGGGCAGAGGATCCAGTATTTTAGAGATAAAAAAAGCAAATGACAGCACTTTCTTCCTCCTGTATCCTAAAGGCCTATTCTTCAGCTTTTTTAGGAGATTAGAAGACTCTGACTCCCACACACTGTAGTTACAGAGGTGTGCTATACAGGAAATGCCCATTTAATTAAGCCACTTTGGAAGGTTTTTTTTTCTTTCTTATTTTAGTTCAGGGTAAAGCAAGTTCTAAAAACAACTCAGATTGTTGATCTTTTAGGACAACTAGAAGGAGTCTGCAGTGCAGCCTTAAAACATGCAGCTGTTATGTTCTTGTTACAGATCTAATAATTCTTGCAGAGACACCTTGGATCTTACTTGCTGTGCCATCAACTGCTTCCAGAAATACCACCTCATGTAGAACTACATCCATGTGCTGAAGAAGATTTACAGAGCTAGTTACAGAAACCTGACCTTACCAAAAAGCTGAAAATTTGTATTCTTTTAATTGATAAACCGCAGAAAGGTCCTATTTTGCAAACAATGTTATAAACAAAGAGAACCATCTTAAACTATATATGCCAAATATTTCTGCCTTTTTTTCTTTTTTTTTAACAAGCAGCTCTAGAAACCAAGGATTCCATTATGTTCTTGGGAGAATTGTAAGAGTCTCAAGAGAAAATAGCAAGAAAAAAAGAGAGAGAGAGTACAGCAAGGCATAAGTGTATCTTGCAGCTGAACACACTTCTCAGAATTCCATTCCTTATATTCTGTGTGTCCTGAGATGCCCCATCCTGCCCCAAACCAGATCCTCAGCTAACAGGACAGAGGCAGCTGCTCTGGTCCCAACACTAGTGCATTTATGCCTGCAGGCAACCCCTTGGGAAATTTTACTTGCAGCTGGTTTACGCCCACTCTTCCTCTTAGGCTCACTCATGCAAAGGAACAAAATCCAGTGACAGGGGCTGTGGGAGATGAGAAATGCCAAACAGGCCACCAATACGAGTGCATCTGAATGGAAACATGCTGTAGACTGCAATCAGAAGAGGAAACGTCATGCATCTAAAAATCCACTTGCCCCTCTATTTCATTTACCACACAAATAACTGCAGAGCCTTTCCATGGCACCAGTGAGGTGCCACACTCTAAATTCCAAAGCCAAACATTTCAAGGCTATTTCATTCTCTGATTTGAGAGGTGCTATAAAGGACCTGTAATATTAAAAGCTACTAAACACTCTGGACTCCAGAAGCCTTTGACACGTCTCAGGCTCAGGAACCTAAACTTCAGCACCTGAGGACCACAAATTGCTGATGAAAACCACAAGCCCCTGAATCCAGGGCAGACCTAAGGCCTTCCTCAAGAGTAGAACAGGAGGTACAGCCAGATACCTGAGCCACATCCAGCTGCAGCAGGATGGAGTGAGAAAGGCACCGGAGGTTGGGAAAGTCACAGAAATGATGTCCAGATTCCATCTTCCTAGAGGTGTTCTGAAAGTACTGATTGAAGAGTATGGACTGGTAAAACAAAGCTCTTACTACCAACCAGTTATATTAAAGTAATTCCAACCATGTAAATGAGCACTTGGCATTTTTACTGGATTTTGTCATTGGCAGTAATTCTAATTTGCAAGGTAACTTCTTCAGCTATACAGTATTATAAACACATATAGGGAGAGAAATTTAGGGCATTGTTTTAGTTAAGATGACCAAAAGCAAACTATTCTGTTCTTTACAGGACTCAGTACTAACTTTCACCTTCACCACTGGTCAAAGTCACATTGAGACCATTTAAGAGTTTAATACAAGTTATGCCCTCAGATATAGGAAAGTGCTTTATTGTTTCCAAGACTAGAGAAAGATGATGTGGATTATCTGAGAGATCCATTATTAAGGATGTGGCCACATTTTTTTCTTTGTTCACGACAGCTCTCAGTCATGGCCTGTATCCAACTTAAATAATTGTTCCAAATTCCATGTATTAGCCTTTCATTTTACAGGTTGGAGATTGTATCTTTATTATAATAATAATAACCAAAAAAAAGTCTCTTTTTCATCTTTTACCTTAAATAAAGCACCATGTCTATCATGAACTTTTCACCAAGGAACAGGCAGGTACAAACTATTTCTGCTCATGCCAGCAATGGTGAAATGGTCAAAGCTGACTTTTCTCCTGCTTCTGGAGATCTGGAACAACTACAGGGCTTACACAGCTTCAGCCTGACAGCTTCTGCTTAAGGCAAGTGTTCAGGGAGGCATCAGCAAAGTTAAATGGATTTTCTGAGGAAGTATAACATTTTACTTTGTGATGTTTCTTCCTTACCCTATTAAGCTTACATGATACCAAACCACAAAACCCCTCTGCATCGCACAGTTGAAAGGAAAAGCCTCTAGCTTCCATTGATTCTAATGGAAGTTGTCATTTGAAAGGAAGAAATTCTCTCCAGAACTCATGGAATACTTCAATTAGATGGAATGACTTAGTCTATATGCACTATGTCCAATTTTTCCAGTCAAACAATCCTTTGACTCTAAGAAAGACCAAGAAATCATTTGGTATATGGGCTTATTGCAAAAGAAAACTATGAGTGCTACACAATAGTTTGAAAACCATACATTTTCAATTCAGACAGAGGTTACTGTGATCATCTTTGCTGACATACCATTCACACACAGAGACCTTTCTCTGAAGCCATTCTCATTCACAGAAAAATGAACCACCCCACCAAAAAAAAAAAACCCAAAAAAAAACCAAAACAAAAAAAAACCCCCAAGTAAACAAACAAAGCCCTGAACAGATATTTTAAGCAAATATTTTTATTTCAAATAAAAACAGTCCATCAGTGTCCTGGGTTATAGAGTCTATTCAATTTCATCTGCTGGAAAACAGTTGGGGGCGGGTGCCTTTTGATAATGGCCCAACGGTTAATATCAGGTAGGACATTGTTCTTATCTTTCTCCATAATGGGCCATTCCGACTCCCCAAGCTTCCCAACACATACCCACATTCTATCATANGTTTACATCCTCTATTCTAAGGGGAACCCCAGTTTCCCTGGCAGATACCTGTCTTTCTAAACCAAGACAATCAGGCAAAAGACACCACATCCCCTTAAAGACTTGAATCTTCCTTTCTTGAGAAGCTGTGTCAAGACATTCAGCTCTGTCATGCCCTCCCCTATTACCGTGAAAAGTACTCTTCCTGTTACTCCATGTTTATGTTCCTTCTCTAAATACCCAGATCACAGACCAATGGGTTCCCACCTATTGGCCCCAGATCATTCATTCCCTTCCCTGCTTTCTGCTAAACTAAATGAACTAAGCTCCAGGACTGCCTTGTCATAGAACAGTTTTTCCAAAACTCTTCTTGCTGGTCTTTAGGCAGGTCAAACCTGTGTCAAACACAACTATTTATACATCAATGCACTTGTCTAACTGGCTTTTGGAAAGCTGAATTTCTGAACATTCTGGGAAGTAAGTAATTATTTGAGATAGATCCAAGAAAGAGGAAAACTGAATGATGAAATGGACTCAAACCCCCAGGATTCTAAGAAAGAGTATTTTTTCATATTTGAATCAGAAATGAAAGTCTGAGGTAAAATCATTGTTTAAAATATTTTGCTTGCCTGATCAAGCAAGCTGTGGTTGTCTCCTTCTCCGGCTTCAAGATTAAAAAAACCCAAACCCTCACTTCTTCTAAGGTAGCAGTCATTTGACTTCCATGGGAATTTATGAATCCTCAGCTGTGTTGTCACTGTTAACAAGAGCTGACAGTTAAATGCATTTCATTAACAGAAACTAGAATGAAAATGACAAAACTTTAGCAGATCAGATCTGTAATTGAAAAGGTGACCAATGTAAGGAGAAAGAGCTGTCTGCCAGGATTGCACTCCCCGCACACCCTCACTGATAACGGCGTTATCTCCTCCTGCTCGTGGCCTGTCGCTCTCCTACACGAGTTAGCACAGCATCAGCAAGATGGAGATGTCAAGAACAAACCCATGCCAGCACCAGCTCTCCCTGCACATCAAGAGCAGGAGCAAAAGTAAATCCTACTGGAGGAATTCAAACCAAAGATTTTTCCCAGCTGAAAATGTACAGAAGATTAGCAAAGGCACGGCAGAAAATAAAGAAGGCTGATGGGCAGTTTGTTAATTGATTCTTTTCAGACTTGGAAGAACAGGCAGAAGATCCAAGGACAACTGCAGGGGTACAAAACTTGCTGGGAGTGCTTGCATGGGATATATTTTCTCACTGTGCAGCTTCCTCACTAGCAAGCACTGCCAAAAGATTGACTGGGCCTTGAACATCTGTGGATTTTCAAAACCTACTGAACAAACCTATCTCCAGGTGCCCAAAATGACAATTTAATCCAGATGTAAAACAATGGGTAGAACCATTACGCTGCTCAGCTGCAGCAGAATAACAGCAATCCTGGTGCTAGAATGTACTTGATGATTGAACTGGGAGCTGAGTAGAGTTCCACAGTTTTCCCAAGGAGAAAAGAAGAGGAGAACATCTAAAAGTAATCTATTCTGAAGAAACACACCTTTTGGGTCAACCATCCTTTTGAAATGTATTTTGTCACTGAAAGTTCCTTCCCCAGGTTCACCAAATTTAGAGCAGTCCTACCCTCAGTTGATACATGAAGGTAATTCAGCCTGATTGTATAGTTTGCTATTGTGTTCCCTTCCACCAACCTGAGGGGGGGAAAGGAAACATAAAAGAGGAAAAAAACCTACCACTATTCATCCTATTATATTTAGTGCTCTGTCTTCCCCTGCTATAACAGCTTGCTTGATTGCCTTGTCCCCCTGCTGTGCTATACTCTTCTAGCTCTGAAAGCACTTTGGGAAAGTGAGGATCATTTTTGATATACTTGTATAGCACCTAGCAGGACAAGATTGTGGCTTCTGGTCAGCACGGCAGTGTCACAGCATTATTGACCATCTCAACACTCAGGCTCCCTTGCTGACCTATTTCTATTCAAACCAATGTACAAAATTTGTTATTAATAATGCAAAATACTACCAGTCTGAGACATCCTTCTTTCAGTTCTCATGAGTCTCAAAGATACAACTTTACTGTAAACCTTTCCATGATGCACCTCACTCACTGCTTTACAGAGAATCAAATCACAGCTCAGCCTACTCTGTGAGTAGAGATTGGTCCTGTAAACAAGAAAAAATAGTTCTTTCACTCAGCTGTTACTTGAAGAACCAAAGGCAAGACCCCTGCATCCTTTCTTTGCCCTGGCTATGATGTAGAGGAAGCTTAGAGGGGTCAGGCTTTTCCAAGCTCCAGCAGAGCCGAGTCCCAGGATAAATGCTGCATTGGGTGTTGGAAATCTCCAGTCCTTTTGCCACATTTGGATGTCTGAATGGCAGTGATAAAGGGAGGGGGGAGCTGAACCCACGCCCACCCACCACAGCAGCATTCCAGTGTTGTTAGAAATCCAGCTGTTCTCTGCAGACTGACAGGATTTACTGTTCCTATTCTGGTTAAAGAGACAGAGGAAACTCCCCTTCCCCATCCGTTATCATTGTCTGATCTCTCCAGCACGTCGGCTCTGTGGCTGTGGCAGTAAGGAGAGGCAGAGCAACATTAGCATTCCAGGCACAGGCAGCACACTAGGCAGCAGGTTTACGATCTGTGCAGCCTGAGATCAGCACTTCTCTCCCCCCAGGAGCTGGCTAACACCAAGGAGCTGCACCTTAAGTCACCTACACCTCCAGTAATGTCCCTCCTTCCCAGCCTGGGAGGGGGCAAGGAGGAACAATCCCTCTCCCACTCACACAGGCAGAGACGGCCGATGCTTTTGTACCCAGACCCTGCATGTCCAGAAATCCCACATCTCCTTCCTGATCCCAACTCCTCCATGCTGGCAGAGAGCTCTTCCTCCAGCTCCTGGACACCAACCAAGCAAAGCCATCAGCTGTCACATCTCCCTGCTCCCAGCCTACCCTGACATCCCCCCTCTGCCTGGCGCCAGGGGTGGCAGAGAAGTAATCTGCTGTGGGATTAATTGCTCCCTCTGCCATGTCAGCACAGCTCTGATGGCTTCTGTATTTATAGGGAGCAGAGAGAAAAGGGGTTTGTGGACAGTTTTTCACCATGGGTACATAATGGGGTGTAACAGTTGCATGGAAACAGCTCATTTCCAGCTGCGGACAACAAAAAGTCCCTGTTTTCTTAAGTGCAGGTGCCAAGTCACCCAATTCATTACCAAATAGTATAAATACTAGTTTGCTGCTGTTAGGAAATAATAATCCTTAAAAAAGGGATCATATAGGCATGGCTGCTTTTGTACATACCAAAACCCATCCAAGAAATCACTGGCTGCCACTATCTTTCATTTCCAAGACCCCTAGAACCACTGCCCAACAGCCACCTACAATTTATGCTCTGGAATCAGAATTGCTTTATGTCCATCCCACCCAAGCTGCCATGAAAAAGGGATCCCTCTCTGCTCATTCCTCTCTTCTGTGTGGGTCCCACTTTTCTGGCTGCACTGGGAGACAAGTGAGAACTGTTTTGTCAGGTTGGTTTTCTGTGGGATCAGTATTTTTCTAGCTCACAGCACTGCCACACAAGCACCAGTGCTAGCAAAAAGGAGATAGCAGGGATGCACAGCCAGGAGGGAAAACAGAGCTGAACTGCCCCTCTGGGTACCCAGAACAAATTTTCCTGAGCTTAAAGCAGCTGTGGAACAGCAGTCTCCCATCTCTCTGTGCCTCAGCAGAAAAGGGTTGTGTACTAGTAGCTACATAAAGTTTACTTTACAACCACAACCTAAATTTTCAAATGAGCACCAGAACTAGTTTTCAAGAGCTCGACGCCTTGCAAGCTTCTTAAGCTCAATATTTAAACATGTTTCCTTTGGGACACTTCCCCTATGAGAATCAAGCCAAGAAAAATGGTTTCTTCTCCAAACAGAAAATGAAACATCACAACTCTGAATCACTTGGAGATGCTTCCCAAGGCACTTACAAACCACAATAAGGTTGCAGGGAGTTAATGTGCTGACCAAGACATGTGAGTGGGAGCTTTGGGCAGGTGGCTGCCTTTACACTCCTCAGGAGTGATGTACATCCTCAAATTCTTTAATCTTGTTTTATTAATACAATACTGGTTTAGATAACGAATGCTTATTACTTAGCTTTGTCTCAGGTTTGTTCTGATGTTACACGACACTGCCCTTAGGACCAATATTATAAATTAAACAGCAAGCTGCCATCATTTAAAGTGCTGCAATTTAAAAAATAAAGAAAAAAAAAAAAAGAACACCTGTCACCCAGGAAAAGAAAACAACAAAAGTGGAACCTAAACAAACATTCCCTTTGGCTGCTATTGTTTTTCCAAATAACTTGGATGGTATTTCCCCCTCCCCACCCACACAGCAGCAGTTGGAATAGGAAGACTGGACTTTTCTATTGCCAGTTGATAAATTCTTTCCGAATTTAGAGTATTGAACCCCTCTCTTGTGTAGGATTATAAGTATATTATTATATTATATATATTATATTATATTATATATATATAATATATATATTATATATATATAATTATGACTACAACGAAAGAGGCTCTTGCAGAGATCATGGGAGTGATCAGTAGTTGCTGGTGATCTCATGTAAATGGGTACAACTTCAAAAAACTCCAAGATGTCTGTCCAGAAAGGTCTTCAGGAAAAGTTAATCCCTCTACTGCCTGTGTAGGTGAACAGACGTTGCTGAAATGGAAGAGTGGTAGTGAGAAAAGATTGAAAAAGATTCTGAGATGCTGCTTGGCGTGGAAGAGTCTGAAACTGGGATATATACACTAATCACAAGCTGGGCCTTCATACGTCCAGAGGAAACAGGCAAAACACCTTCCTCACTCTTCCTCTTTAGGCTGTTCACCCAGAAGGAACAGTAGGTGCTCCCGTGAATGCAGAATTTGACCTCTAATTGGTAATTTCTAGAGTTAAGGAAAAAAATTCCCCTCTTGACTTGCAGTTTCCATTTCTCACTTAATTGTTGCAAAGACAATCCCTGATGGCACAAACAAGCACTGGAGTGTAACCTGTAAAGCTAAAATACAGAAGTAGCCTGGTTCTGCTCCATGCACCAGCTGAGAGAGGGGTCTCAGTTCTTTGAGAGTCACAGCATCATAGAACAGTTCAGGCTGTTAAAGACCATTTAGTCCAACTGCCCTGCAAAGACCAGGGAGATCTTCAACTAGATCAGGTTGCTCAGAGCCCTGTCCAACCTGGCCTTGGAACTTTTCAGGGTAGAGGCTTTTGCCACCTCTTCGGGCAACCTGTACCTGTATGTCGCCATCCTCATCCTAAAAAAATTGATTTCTTTATCTCTACTCTGAATCTACTTTCCTTTATTTTAAAACCATTACCAGCTGTTTTGTTCTGTTGTTACAGGCCCTGCTAAAAACCTGTCGCCCTTGAAGTATTGAAAGGCAGCAATAAGGTCTCCCAGGAGCCTTCTCCAGGAATTCAGGAAATATTGCCAAGTACTGCAGTGACTCTGTACACCTCACCAGGAGTCAGGACAAGAGAAGTCTCTTCCAAAGTAACTCCTGAAGATGACGTAGAACGGAGGATGCAGAAAGTTCTTTGGGAACAACCCAACTCAATAACTAGAGCCTGGACAACTTCAAGGACAGCTTGAATCCCTGTTTATGGCCTTAACTGTGTGGGCATCCTCAGGGATGGATGCAGCTCCTTCTTACCAGGACAGGAGAACAGAGAGCTGGAGTGGAGCTCAACCTCATCAACACTTCAGGGTCTGGGATTTGCTCCCAGCTGTGTCGAGAACTCTGTGATGCTGCTGGAAAGGCAAAGTCAGCACAGTTCCCACTGAGCTCCCCAGCTGCTCTCATCTTCTGCAAGGAGCCACACCTTTGTTTTGGGCCAATAGTTGTTTTGGAGAGGGAAAACCAAACAAGGGAGAGGGCAGAAGGGGAAGAAAGCCCAGAGAGAATCAACACATGCTCCTGGGTCACAGTGCTCATTGCAAGTGCCACTTCTGGGCACGTCCCTGAATTGGACCTTCAGCAGAGCAAGAGCACCACAAATCTTGTTTGGGAGAAGGGAGGAGACAAACAGCAACTGGAATGGGGGTTTTCTCCACTGGTGACACCTACACCTTATCACAGGCCTTCTCCTCTTGGGAGAAGCACCCAAAATGCTCTCCTGCCCTTTGCCACTGCACTGACACTCCTCTCTTTAAGGGGTAAACCGAAACAAAGATCTACAGCACGTTTGCAGAAGTTTACTAAGTTATTCACATAAGAATAAAACCCCAAATAAAACACAAAAGCAAAACAAGGCAGCCAACCCAAAGAAAAAACCACTGGAGAATTTGGTCCTTTGTTAGCTGCTGTGAACAGAACTAAGAACTCCAACCACCAGAGATACAAGCTAGATTTATAGAGGAAATTAAAAAAGAGAAGAAAGCCAAATATGTTTAGTTACTCAACTGAAAGTAAATTTAAGAAACCCAGATGGGATTATTCAGACCTAAGATCAGCTATTCAGGAGAGAACGGAAACAAATATTTCAACCAAACTGACTTTAACACACCTGTTAATCACAAATACATTCTGGAAGATAAGGATATGCAAAAGAAATGAAGTCAGCGAAGGTCAAGAATAGGCTCCTGCAGCAGCTTACAGAAATGTGCCATAAATGGCACTTAGGTACAAAACTTTGATTCACTTGGCTGGGATTCATGAGCTGGGTGCTTATTCTCTGCATAATGGCTCAAAGGTAATAATCACAAATGGTGCTATTTAAATGGAAAATAAATAGCCCTGTCTCTTTAAGGACATCATGTCTCATTCTCAGTGGAATAGTGGCAGCTATAAAAAAGCTATGATTTCAGTATTTCATGTTATGACTTCTCTCCCCGCTTGTCTAAAAATAAAAGGCTACTCTGTAGTTCCAGATCAATCTAACTAAAAGAGAAGAATTCTCTTACAAAAACAAAATAGCAGCTCTGACACTAGTTAGGTATTCATCACATGTGGAAATGGCCCATAATGCTGCCTTCAAACCTTTCCAACAAGTTGTATTAAATTAGGTTGGGTTGGGATTTTTTTTCCCTTGCACCAAAAGCAAAATAAATATAGCTTTATTTAATGCTACTAAAACGTTCAGATTCAACTGGAACCCCAAGGCATGTGGCTTTGTTGTTAAAGCACATATACTGACTCTATTGATTGGTGCAGTCCTCTGTGCAAGAGAATTTGTCACATCAATAGCAACTGAAAAATACTCAGGAGCTGTAATATGGTTTAAATGAGCAGTTACCACATCAATATAAAGAGCATTTCCACGGCAGTAGATAGGAACCCTTTTGCAAACCTGGTATTTGTTTTAAGATAAAGGTTGACAACTTTTTTTACAAGGGAGATTTTTTTAAGTGATGGCGAGGAAAGCAGCAGCCCCTGTAGGTATGCTGTGGTGACAGGAGCACTCTGGGGGCAATAAAGCCATGATGGACAGAAGACTTCCAGGCAGGAAAGGAATGGCAGTGCTGGAGGCCAGGTGGATTATAAGGGCCAGAGATAACTCTGCTGCTCCCTGAGCTCTTCCACTGCTGCTGCCCAGAGCACACCTGGGTCACAGCTGTGGATCCACCCCTGAATTTGCTTCCCAGAGCCCCAGCCTGGCACGGCACATGAGCTGGGACAGGCTGGATGTGAGAGGAAGACAGAAGATTCCTGACCCATCCTCAATGCCAAGCAAGAGCTGCGGGGGAGAAAGCTTCAGCCATGCCTCTGTCTCTCCTCCAGCCCCCTGGGAGAAGCTTGATGCCTTAAGTTTTAGGTTTCATGTTTTTCAGATGTTGTGCTGCCTAGGGGTTCAGTTCTGAGCCTCATATTAAGTGTTAGTCAGCTCTCTTCACAGAGTAGGGAGACAAAAATCCTTTTCCTGCTGAGGACCAAGGACAACTTACAGGCCCAAAAGCACAAACGATGGACTGAAGGGAGGAACAAGATGGATGGGACCTCACAACCTGAAGCTGTAATTGGACAATTAAACCCCAATATGCAAATGGACCAAAACCTATAAAAATGTAAGATCTTGTGACTGGTCAGCCATTTTGTGACCATTTTGGGTCCAGCCTGGGTGTAGCCCTGGTCAGGCCCTCTCCTGCCCAAGGTGGATCCTGGAGGCCTTTCAATAAATCCCTATTTTGTTCTCTAGCTCTGTCCAGTCTCTGTTTCAGGTCAGTCCTCTCAAGGCATCAAGGTGATACATGGAAATGGCCATTCCCAGCTGATATCAGATGTGCTCTAGGCGGGCTCAAAGAGACCCTCACTGGCCTCAGTAACAAACAATCTAAATTAAAAAGTCAAGCAAGGTGTAGGAGGGTCCTCTGAGGAGAAGTGCAGGAAGGATCCTGCACCGTGGCTGCACTGGTGGATCCTGGCCTTGTGGGGTCTGGCACATATGGCTGGGCTCCCAGACCTCCCCAGGGCATGCAGCCTCTGCCTTGCTCACAATGGAACTGAAAAAAAATATGAATAGGAAATGCACAGCAAGGAATAAACCCCCATTTCACGGGCTTGAGAAATATCCCTGTTTTTCAATAATGAGAAATAGTTCTGTGTTTTCTGAGGAGGGGAGGGTGCTTTTCCTGACTCAATATGTTTATGGAGCACAATCCTTCCTCAGCTACATCCCTCCTTCCCTTGGGTTAAAGTACAAGGGACATTCTTGTCATTCAGGCAAAAAATCCCACTAAAGGAAGAAGAGAAGTGGCATGTGCTGCAAGTTTTGAGTAAGATGAGAAATTTCACACTATCCTGATATCTTCTGGGTAACTGCTTATTTTATGATGACTAATAGGCAATTACTATGGTAATACTGCAATACAACATGTGTGAGGTTTGGAAATGAGAAATTATAGGTAACTACTTTGGACTCATTTCTATGGTAACAAAAAGTAATTGTCATTAAATACCAGTTATATTGCTGCTGTACCTGGTAATTATAGATTTTTTTATGCCCAGTAACATAAATAAAACCAATAAATTTATTCAAAGGGTCCACGATTGTTTACTTATACGTTGCTATATGGAATACACAATGACAAACACCTAATTAGGAAAAATAAACTCCATTGAGAGCTTCATCCTGTCATCTTAGATGGATATTCTGTTTTTCAATTTAAGGAAATGCATGAATTTCACATGTATTAAATGAAGTTAAGAAAAAGAAAATATTTTTCTGCCAGAGAAATAGGTGAAAAATAATGAAGAGACAAGCAAATGACTGTCTGCATGTGTAGAGCTGTGTCTTACAAGTGAATAAGTGATAGCAAGAATCACCGACATATCCAGTCCCCCCAAAAGGGAGATAAATAATAAAATAATTTGGATAAATTCCATATGTGCCTTTACTGTTAAAAAACACTTATGAATTATATTAAAACATGAATTTTTTATTATTTCTAGAGTCACAGAAATAAAGCCCAGAAAAACACATTCAGGTTAAATCTGAAATATTTCACCTGATCCAAAGCCTAGTTTTCTGATTGCATTTCAAATCTTTCAAAAGGCATGTTTGGAAAAGGTCAGTTTTTAAACAAATTGTGCCATTAACAAACAAAAATGAAAGAAGATTGTCCTTTATAAAATGCTGGTATGAATAATTTAAAATGTTTCTCAAGCCTTCCCTTTTTTTCACATGAAACAGTTTGCAAAATTCGACTCCCTTCTACAAACTATTTAAGTCTTTACAAAACAACGTTTCTGAGACAAAAATATACTCTTTGTTCAAAACATGAACTCCCAACACAGCTTTCATATGGACACTGACACTCTTTATGGTGAATTTGGTGTTCCAGTCTGGGTAGGGCTGGCCTCCTTTCAGTCCAACAAATTAATTTGTTACCCCTTAAACAAGCAAGAAACAAGGACTGTGCTGAGTTCAAAAATACTGTCACTGACAGTGAAATGGAAAGGGATTGGAACTGGTGTGTGTCTTCTCCTCCCCATTCCCACAAAATATTGCAGTCCCTACAACTGGGCTGGAAGGATACAGCAGTGGTGGTATTTCAGAACATTTCAGCTAATTCATGGCTTTAATTTACCCACGGCTGATACTGTCACAGCTCCCCCAGTGAAGGGACACAGAAAAGCCAAGGAATGGGAACACTCACTGGGTCATGCGACAGAGCCTTTAGGGAACGGTCAGGATATTCCATCTGCCTTGTCATGGCATTTCTGGGATACCTCAGTGAAGAGCTTCTCAGACTAAGCAACACATCCCTTTTGGTGCCAGTGTAGGATTTTGCCTCTGAAAGGTGAGGCTGACAAATTGGAACTAATCTAAGGCGGTGTGGTACAGTCATCTCGCCTGCAGGGACACATTTCAGCATTCAGCTGCAGAATGCCAGCTTAAGAACAAGCTCTCGATAAAGGAAAGTTCAGGCCAAGCCTGGGGATGCACGACTTTTAAATCAAGAACACTTTTTTTCCCCCCCTTAGTCTACTCCCTCCTCCCTGGGGATGGCAATATGATAATGCTGTACTGCAAACCGAGGGAGAAAAGTTGAGAAATCTCTCTTCACTGCACCAGTTTTCCTTTATTTCCTAAAGCTGTTTCACAGTTTAATCCATCAGAGAGGGTGAGATTAGTGTTATGGAGAAACTCACAAATATTTTTATTTTTGTGCCACTTTTTTTTTTAAACTAAAGCTGAAAATCAAGTTGTGCACTACTCAGAGCAAAAGGGCTCTTTCTATTCAGGTGAGAGCTGAGGACAAGTTGCCAGCTAGAAATGATGGAGTAAAATGAAGACTCTGTATTTCAGTTGGGTCAAACAATGGCATCTTCCCGGGCAATTTAATTAACGAGCCCATGCAGCAGAACATCATCTATACAACTGCAATTGCAAAGCCAGTTACAGTTAGAAGTGTAATGGTATCAGGCTTTAAAGACTTCAAGAAAAAGGTGAAGCCTGTCTTCCTGTTTTGGGAAAGACTCTGCATCCTTGGCCAGAGTGAACAGCAGGTACCTATCATTATTCTGTATTTCAGGGGGAGTTGGGTATATTCATGCAGCAAGAAAAGGACTTTGAGGTTTGGGTTTTTTTCCACTGAAAAGAAAGTTTAGGGAAAAGAAAAGCCACAAAAACTTTTGTTCAAATTAGTCTATGTGTATAGACTTCCTAAATATTCTGAATTAAAAGAGCTGCTTAATCACCCCTGTGTATCCCACAAGGCACCTTGTCTTTTCATTCCTAATTGTATAGGTCCACACATTCTTAAACTCTTGCATAAACTTGAATAAATCAGTGAAGTTTAGCATCCCATTTCCATGCATCCTGATACACTGAGTTCTGACATTCATTTCCATGACCATTTATTTTAGAGCCACCTGACTATACATGCAACATATAAACAACTTTCCTCACAGGTGGGTGTGTGCTTTACAGTTGCAGTACTAAAGTCACTTGTTGCTGGTGATGAACATTTCACCACATCCACGTCACAGTCACATTTTGTCTGTTCCCTTGAGAACGAGCTGCAGTTTGTGGAAAACAGGTAATTCTTGGTGGCATCACTGCAGATTTGGCTTAAACTCTTAAACCCCAGTTCCCAAGAACAAAGGAAGGAGAATTTTGGAGGAGAGCACAGGGCTCACACCCTCAGTCAGTCCTGCATCCCCCAAAATGGCAATGAAGAAAATTTCACCAGCTAGCTGTTACCTTATCAGCCTGGCTTAGTGAGTGGTTGGTTCCTGTCCTGATGTCAAGAACCAGTCCCTCCCATCCCATCCCATCCCATCCCTTCTCCAGGAGCTGCTGACACACTCAGGCTCTCCGTGGTGCCCACTGTGCCTGGGGTTCCAGAGAACAGCCAAGTTCATCCAACAGTGCACTTTGCCAGTTGTGCAAGGCTGTGCACTGGTGGGGTAAAAGAAAAACCATCTCTCACACTGGCAGGAGATCAATTTACAAACTCAAGCATGAGGTTTAATTACCCATTTCATTATCTTAGCTTGCATTGCTCTGAATGTGAACCTTCAATGAACCAAAGAAATAGTCACCAGCTGCTGCTTTGAGAAAGAGGGAGATAACAGGAAGAAGTTCAAATGCCTAAAATTGCTCTTGCTGCATGTGGCACCCCTGTTTGCAAAAGCAGGGGCTTACCCCCAGCCCACAGATCTGTGTTAGACCCCACTATGTGGAAGACTTCTGAAAGTCCCATTTATGTGCTTATCTGAACAAAGACCAAAAGAGATGAAGCAGAGTTATCTAGCCAATCACTGACAAGCCTCAGAGTTAAATTTTCAAATACGTGCAAGTGATCCTTAGAGATTTTTTTTAGAAATGCATCCAGTGGATTCAAGTAAATAAATTGTGATGTGCTTGTGGATTTTATACGAGCAGGAAATAAGGTGTTTGCTGTAAATTATTCACTCAGCACTAGTTAACTGCAATGCTAGCACATTACTGGGCTTTTTAATATTCTTCTCAAGATAATAGGTAGCATTTTGCTTATTATCCTCGTTTTTAAAGTTATTAGTTACATTAGGCCATTTGTAAATACAGTGAAGAATTGCAAGAAAATCAAACGTTTTTCCAACTAGCTCATTAAAATTCTCTTTAGTTCAGGAGGGTTGAAAATCCTGCATATCATGGAAAGTTAAAACAAGAATACATCATCAAGCTCAGCAATTCCAAATTAATTCACATGCCCTTTCCCAGCCTGGGTTCCCAAAAGGCTTTTCAAG
Source organism: Cyanoderma ruficeps (assembly GCA_008694505.1). Classification (NCBI taxonomy): domain Eukaryota; kingdom Metazoa; phylum Chordata; class Aves; order Passeriformes; family Timaliidae; genus Cyanoderma; species Cyanoderma ruficeps. The sequence continues at coordinate 18,871,852 of VZDJ01001247.1, forward strand.
TTCTAAGCCATATGAATGCCTATAAAACGCTGCATGTCTCTCAAAAACTATAAATAACAGTGCAGGGCAAAAACCCAACAGGGCAACTGAACTTATGGGGACAACAAAATCTGCTTAATTGCTACTGGAGTTTGCTTATGTGCAAGGCACCTGGAAGAAAGGAGAGTGATGTAGAGGCAGATTCTAGAGCCATTTTGGGGGGTTATTCCTGTATGGTGAAGCATTCTGATAAATTGCTGGTGCTGTCAGAGGCCACCAGTGCAGTATCACTGTCAGATTTGGGATTTGCCAAGAGCTGAGTGAGTATCACTGCAGCTGGAAGGACACCACCTTTTCTCAGAAGTTTCACTTAGAATGCACAGAAACCACTGTTGAAGTCACCCCCACAACTCCCTGCTGCTTCAGTTTAACAAAGAGAAGGAGGGATAAAGAGCACAGATCACAGAGTCATCAATGCTGGGAAAGACCTCTCAAACCACTGAGTCCAGCCATTAACCCAGCTCTGCCAAACCGTGTCCCTAAGCGCCACATCCACACATTTTTTATGTCACTTCCAGGGACAGTGATTCCACCACTGCCTTGGGCAGCCTGTTCCAATGCCTGACACCCTTTCAGTAAAGACTTCTTTTCCCAAAACTTAATCTAAAACTCCCCTGGCACAACTTGAGGATGTTTCCTCAACAAAGAACTGCCAGCAGCCCCATTTTTTGCACCTTCTGTCTTCTTCCTCAGTGGTCTCCTCATCCATACAATAACCCAGCCTTATTCTGCTTAGCAATGCAATGCCTAATTAGATCACAGCTCAAGGTAGCCTGGCTACAAAGTGAATTGTGTTATTTAGTCTTGCACTGTAAGCAAAACCACAAGCAGTATATTTCATTTCTCAGGGGCTTCTCCAGAGAACTGTGTGGTACATGTAATTGCCCCCACAAACAAATCATCAACTAATCAACTGCTTTTCATTATCACCTCCAGCAGCACATTTATTTTGTAAATAAATGCATTAAGAGAAAACAATTTTAGGGAAAACAAAAGATTATCTGAATACGATCTCAGCAGAGGAGGTGGTAAAGTAGTAATTCAAATAGTAAAATGGAGTGAAATTAGCATAAGGTGGAATGATTATTCCATTCCATGTATCCCTCTCTATTACAGTACAATAACAGAGTGAAATCTGTGACTTTAATGGATGATCTGGGTAGTTTAAGGGAGCTGTGATTGACTGACACATTTACATAGAGGCTGATGAGCAGCATAATGAGTGCATTTATAAAACACAGCGAAGGTCTAACTCTAAGCTGACATTAACTCCCACACCTAGAGGAGGCTTGTAGAGCAGATACCCTGCTGTCCTGGAGAGTTGCTCTCTGCCTCCTGAAGCAAACAAATTTCCTATTTGCCCCTTTCCTAAGTGGGAATTTCAGGATGCACACGGCCATGTGAGAATCTCCAGTTTAAGAGGAATGAATTGGAACAAGCCATAGAGGATTCAATGACAAAACAATGCAAGGTGTATGAGGCAAATATAACAATACATGGGCTCATTCTCCACACCATACCTGTAATTTCCCAGGTAAACTCCATCAGGATTGAGCATGGGAGCAATCTTGAAGACCAGGTGGTCTCTCAGTACTTTTGCAATTGGATGGTGGCTCACGAGGAAATCAATTATACCTGAGAAAAAAATAAGCAAAAAGAGTTTGAAGAGGGGGATCTATGGCATCAATGTTTTCCAGATATCCACCTGAAATTTCACATATAAAGGATTAGAATGATGATTCCTTCTGGTTCCCAGCACTGCTCCTGCTTCCAACAGAACAAACCACTTGCCTTCACATAGCTCCAGCCACCTGCTTAAAACTCCAAGAACTTTAAAGAGAAATACCTTAATCTGTCCTCATAATGCAAGTACACCACGGCTGCATTACCAGACACTGTTGAGTTTCCACAGAGGGAGAAGTTACTGCTCAGAAACCTTTCTGCTCCTAAGAAGAGAAATGAAGACACCCCTCACACCCAGCCTGCACTGGGCCACACTACTGCCCACCTTGTGAGTGGAAATTTGTTGAGCTGAGCCATCTCAAATTCATTTCAGCATACACCCAGGCCTACCTGTGATGTGTGAACACAGATTTCAGATCATCTGCATGCATAAAGAGGTGTAAAATGCCTCAGAAAAATTGGGAGAGTTGCATAATATCATAATATGTGCACTGGGCACAGGAATATTGTGCCACTGGTGGAGTGAAATTTATAAGGTCATATTCTTCACTTCTTTTACATTCATAAAAACCAAGAGTAACTGCACCTCATCAGCTCCTTTGATGTGGAACCCAGGCAAGTGACAGGGAAGCAGATCCTAAATGCAATTCCTCTGGGCACATCATAGCACCAGAGCCTGCAGGAGCTCCTTCCTCTTGGCCTTGTGCTCGGGGAGCTGCTGAACATTGTCTCAGCCCAGGGCTGGTGCTGGGGCAGGAATCTGGCAGTTAAATCCACTGCTCATCCCTCCACCGAGTTGGTACTGACAGAAATAGCTTCCAGGGAATTAATGTTCAGATAAATTGAGTTCCTGTGTAATCTCAGGACACCCACAGATAGGTCATGACAATTTGCTATTTATTGTAAGGTCCATCCTGTGAAGCAGGAACCATTTACTGAATTTCCCCAGAATAAATCAATCACTACGGTCTAGTAACAGGATAAAATTAAGCAGAGAAAAATTAAGGCTGCTCATCAGTAAAATTTCAGTAATGGTGAGCTCTATTAGAGTGTGGAATTGTCTCTCCAGGGCAAGAGTGGAATCCCATCATCAGAAACATTTAACACTGGGCAGGGTAAAGCCTTAGGGAATAGCTACAATGAGCAACAATTCAGCATAGAAGGGATGGCCTGGGCTAAGTAGCTCACTTCAGAGCTGATTTTTTGTGATTCAATCAAAGTATTAAAAAGAGCTCCTAAACCCCAAGTTCATGGCAGGTTAAATGCACTTGTTTACAGCTTGGCTGAAACATGCATTAAAGATGAGACCAAAACCTCACATTCTGCATGACTCCTTCATTTAGTTAATTTCTTAAGGCCCACTTCGTATTTCAAATACCAGAGAGTCTGAACCTAGGCTGCTGTTGGAATGAATTCTAATTTTCTGAGGCACATGGAGAAAAATGAGGCTTCTGAAATGTCTGGGATGATCAAGGTATAGTTGACTCTAAATATCAGCAATTTTTCATGTCTCACTGACTAATCCTGAAGAGGAGAGAAGAACTTTCTGCAACCAGGTCTTCCACTTGAGAAGAAACTAAACCTGAATTTCTGAGGCAAATTAGCATGTACGTAATTATATTGCTCAGGAAACGTTCCTGCAATTACCTCCTCTGGATGGAGGAAACCGAACATCGATCTGCTTTTTGGCTGCTGTTGTGACTTCTGTTCATTATCCAACAGCAAGAACATGAAGGAACGACGGGGACACAGTTGGATCCTGAATAACCAGATTTCCTAACTGTATGCAAACACGAAAAGCTTAGCTATGCTAAACTGCTGCTCTGACTGTTTCCTGGCAGTGTCTGAAACATAATCCACAGTACTCGCACCTGGAGGGCTCAAAATCACTTAAAGGGAAACAACCCCTCACTTAGTCCATGGTTTCTCAAGACACTCTGCTGGTTTTAGTTTAGAAGAGCTTGCAACTTGACTCAAACTAGACACCAACGTCACATCAGTTTGTGTTTTCTAAAGCACTTGGAGGGCTTAACTATTCAGAAATCAGTATGTCCAGAACTAGTTTTATCCTAGGCTGGGTAAGACCCTTCAAGCTGAAATAAAACCAGCACAATTATTGCACAGTGTGCATCGTGGATCATTGCTTCACCAAAGGCCTTGGCAGCACAGCAGGCAGGCACATGCCACAGGTCCTGAGGCAGCAGGCAGGACTGTGAATACCTCAGGGGTGACTGCTTCTCTTTCAGGAGGTGACACAAGAGCCCAAACTCTCGGGGCTTTGCTGTGTTTGTCACTGTGCCAGTGAAGAGGCTGGTCCAGGTTCTGCTCATCTCGCCCCTGTTATTGATGCAGCCTCGCTCACAGAGCTTGGCAGGAGCATCTTGGCAACTGGAAGCTGCAGTTTTCAGCTTCAGCAGGCAATTGCTATTCCCCGAGAAAGAACATGCAATGGTGTGGAAGGCTGCACACAAACATGCAGTGGGTGAGGCTCTGCTGTGCCTGATGCATTGCTGCACCCAGCTAAAGGAACCTGGCCTTGGGCACCCAGAGCTTGGTGTCAAACACGACCCAGAATTTCCCCAGGTATCCCAATCTACTCGGGCTGCTGCAGCCAAGTTACCCATCAAAACGAGATTGACTTGGTTTTCTTACTTGGCAGTCAATTAAGCCTGAAGAAGGCTTTTTTACCCCATTGTAAAAATACCAAGGAAGACTCAAAAATAAGAATTTTAACCTGGAAGTAGAGGCAGTTCTAAGGATTTTAGCTGCAGAATTCAAACCTGGAAATAGAAGCAGTTCTAAGGAGTATGATGAAAGCATGAGACAAAAACGTACATTTATGTACACAAACCTCACCCTAAAATTATCCAAATAATGTATACAACTAGGAAACAGCTTTGTCTTTCAAGGGAACCCAGTAGTTCTGGGCTGTCTGAAACAGTCCGGATCAATAATGTTTAAAATAAAAAGATAGATATCAGACTATTAAAAAAAATACCGTTGCCGAGAACTTGGTGCTCCTGTTAATAAATCAATACAAACTAAATTTTACAGCTTCTGTAATCAGCAAGAGACATATCAGTGTATCTCATTAGGCCGGGGTTAAGAATTTGGCAGCAACCAAAGCCCATTTAATATCATTTACTTCAAGGCAGACATGGCAATACAGCAGATGCCCTAATTTATTTGTTGATCTTTGTATTAAAATAACAGTTTGCTGGTATACAGGAAGGGTAATGATGCCAGTCACCCTTGTTAGTGGCTAATAATTGCTTAAATTGTCCACTAATTGACCTGTGCTACTGTTGAAGCACTGGATCGTGTTGCAGGGCATGAAGTAAACAAGGCCACTATAATGTTACTTTAGAGAATGACTTCTGGAAATAGAACTACTTATTGCCATAAATTTTCTTTTCACAGATGAGCAGATTAATTGGTCTGCCAATTAGTCTGCTATTAAAGCAAAAAAAAAAGGGCTGCCCACAGATTGGTTGGATCTTCGAACTGCAGCCCCAGTTTGGGTCAAAGGAAATAATCCAATCTGAATCAGTCACATTCAGCTATGAAAAATAAGACAAGCATTATTTAAAAACACAAACCTCTGTGGCTGGAGATCAAGGAAAACAGCCAAACAACAAAGTATTAACTCTTCAAGAAGCTTCAAAATGGAATAGAGAATGTGATGGAAAGGGCCTACTGAGACACATTACAGTGTGGAAAAGTTCTCCAATTAGAAGAAGCAAAACAATATGGATTATTTTCCTCTCAAGCTTTCTGGAAAGCAATTAAAATATTTATGTTTCAAATAATAACGTGCAATTATGGATGCTGCCTGGAACCAGAACAGCTCAGAAATCAGCATTCAGCCATGACACAAGAAGAGGCTTATTCACAGTCCACTAGAAATCCACCAAAGTCTTTACATTAACTTCAAGGAGCTTTTCATAGTTGCAAGCAAAAGGGAAGAATCAAAAACAAGGAAAAGAGGAAACAATACTCACAACTGCAAATATTAGAGACACAGCCACATTGACTTAAAAATGTCAGACTGTTAAAAAACTGATTTCTTGTTAATCCAAGTCTCATTGAAACTGCACTAAATCTGGATCAAGCCCCTTCTACTCTGAGTCACCTCCTTATCATTATTCTTTCTTAAGACTGAATGCACTTTTTCAAATTTCTCCTGCCTTCTGCAGCACCTCTCACCTGCTCCAGTGCCAGGTCCTGTAGCATCTTTCTGCCCAGCCCAGTCCAGCTCAAATTATCTGCTGGTTCTTCTCAAACAAGTTAATAATTCACTCTTCCATAACATGTCATTTCCACTGTTCTGTCAAAACATTTCCTCAACCAACCTCTTTAAACTCTGTTTAAACTTCCTGCTGGCTCTAACATGACCTCTCCACATTTGCTCCTTCCAAGGAAAAGCCAGCCTTACCCCCTGCTTTTTCCATTACTCCATCCTTTCACCCTCAGTCTGACAATATATTTAATTGTGCAACCATATAATACATTTGCCCTGCTCCTATTAGTGAAAATCTAATCAGCACAGATCCTAATGCAATATGGCAACTGCTAATGCAAACATACCCTGCACTGTATCTAGTATATGCCAAGAAAGAAGTGATTTATGTTTTCAGACCTATTTCCTAATGCTGAGTAGCTGCTGGTATCCTTCACTCAGCTCACCACAGCCTGCAGGTTAAAAAGAATGTGACAATTGGGCTCTAAATGCCACAGGATCTATGGAAAATAAACGTAAAGGAGTCCCAAATGCTTATGTTGATGAAACTATCGAAATGTACTGTTAAAGGAGACTGAATCCAATGTGAATGACACTATAGTTATGTGTCAGTGGTGAGCAAGAAAGCAAAAATATGGGGTTGGGCTTTTTGGAGAGGCTTTTTTTGATGTGACAGTGAAAAAAAGGGGATGATGGCCAAGCAATTACAATATTCTGTCCCCAAAAAACAAGTACAATACACAGAATAAATGACAGCAAACCATAATTGTACCACCATTTGCCTGCAAAGTGTTTCTCCTTCAGCAACAGGGCCCTCGTCTGTTCAGCCTTTGCCTTGTCTCATGGGACTGCAGGGAAAAAAAATTATCCAAAACAACAAAACAAAACATGAAAAAGACAGATGGAGCCTCTTCTCCACCCCAGCACGGTGGGAAAGGTGTCACACTGCCACTGAACCCTGCCCAGCACAGGTCACAGCAAGGCTGTGCCAGAGTGGACTCCAGAGAACACACATCTGCTCCTCCAGTGCAGCCCCCAGCAGAGCCCAACAGGCAGAAATGGTCCAAAAATGCCTTAGTCTGAAGTGCTTTGATATTCAGCACAACAGCAAGAACAAAAATAAAAGCATGTGAAGGGTGATAAACGAGCAGAGCTGACTCATAGTGAGGTTACTGACATGATCTAACATCATGCTGTCACCAAAATTATTCCTACAAAAGATCATCACAGAGGGGTCCATATGCACAAGATCATCACAGATGCTGACTCTGCCCCTTCTACAGTTCTGCTCCTCCTCCTCATGTGGAAAAACAGATTGGCAAACTCCAATGTGTTTTGTTTGTAGTATTTCACACTTTTTTAAAAACAGGTTTCTTGGGCAAGGGAAGGGATGAAGAAGGGTGAAGCTAACATCAATCTAGAAAGAATCTATAGATTTTGAATGCTTTATTAATAGGTTGCTTTATCTTTCCAAAGGTCCTTTTGGAATCCATGGCAAACCCAAGGTTTAATCCATCAAAATTACAAAAGCTAACATGGCTGGTGAAGAAACACTGCAAAACTAAAACAGGCACCTGCGTACTGTGTTAGATGAAGGAAAATTTGATGTCTGAATTGTATCACCAGTTTCCAAATGCCCAGACTGGTGTACATCTGCATGCATGTGCCTCTCTCTCCACAGTTCCTGCAATCCAGACTGGGAAGATCAGAACAGTGTCTGTTTTCCATGAACCCCTCTCTGGCCATCCTCAGCACACCCAGGGGCAAGGCAAAGGAGGGCAGGAGTGCATTCTCTCAGAGGGATGCAGCACCTTGCACAAAACCTGAGTGAGCACCCATCAGACCCCACTTCTCAGGTCAGACTCTTCTCCTGCTTCCTCTGCTGATGTTCAGGCTTCCTTTAGCCTTCCCCCAGGAAAGGCTCAGAGGGGACCTGCACTGGCCTGTGGGTGCCACGTGATGAAAAACAATCAAGTTTTCTGGAAAATGCAGAGAAGTGAACAATTTTCCCCAGTGGTTCCTGTAGACAGGAAGGTCTCAAGGGAAACAACAGCTAAACAAAAATTGCCCATGACCAAACACATCAGAGCCAACCAAGGCAGGTGAGACAGCTCTAGGAAGGACATCCCTGGTTACATTATTTCTGAAGGGTACAGAAAGAGCATGGCTGATTGATTCTCTTGGACTATCAAATCATTTGATCACACAGCAATTTGTCCCCAGCTAGCTTTCAGTCCTAAGTAAGATCTTGTTGTATGAGTTTGGTTGGTTAAAAGCACCCCAAAAAAGTCTATAGGTCCCCATGGTCATTTCAGTTGTCTTTTTAAACCTGCAATCATCACTGCTATTGTGAAAAAAAAACCTAAAAACCAAACCAACAGTTAGTACTTGGTGAACTGTGCACAGAGTCCCACTTCACCTATTTTTAGAGAAGTTTTAATCAACCTGAGGCAGAAAAGTTGCACACCTAACTAAGGATCCAGCTGCAATAAGCAGATTGATTAGAAACACATCAAGCTATATTATGGCATGTTTGTTCTTTTATTTACCGTTTAGTCTCTCATCTATTCTCTGCTGTAACTCTTGGTCTCTTCAAAACACAGGATTAAAAGCAAAGGAAATCTCAAATAATGGGATAAAATGAATGTGCAGGAAATGAATGGGTGAATTAGATTACGGCAGATGAAACACTGAGGTCTCAAATGCAAAATGCAGGGAGTTTATTTAATTTGTTACTCTTTTAAAATGAAAATATGCTCACTGACTTGAATTAGTAATTTTCCTGTTTTAAGATATGTTAGGCCATTACAGCTAGGCCTGTTTCCAGAGCACTGAAATAAATGGAAAACAGCCAGTCTCCCAGGGAACACAATCCTCACTGCATTTTGCCAGCCCAGTGGAACAGCGCTAATGTCAGCTCCAGAGAAAACCACGCTTCTGCTGGAGGGGCTGCTTGCAAAGGAATTGAGAACGACTGGCAACAAATACTTCAAATGGCAGAGCAAGGCACTGTGGATTTTCTCCAGTTTTAATGTGCATGGTAAGCACAGACACTAATTGACTTTAGGAAGATTTTAAAAAAACCCATCGTTCCTGACCATTCCCTCCCTCCTCCAGCTAGCCCAGGGTTTCATAAATAATTAATCTGGAATTTGGTGTGGCTGGAACACAAATCCATGTGAAGCAGTGGGAGCAGCAGTCAGGAACCTCCCAGCTGGGTTCTGTCAGTGTGAGAGAGAAACTGCTCTGTCGGTAGCTGACCTGAGTCAGGGCATCCCAGCCAACACCTCCACCCCTCCAGGTTTCCCAGATATTTTCTTTTGCAAGTAATGATCTAACTGAGGGGGCTGAAGGCTCTGGTGGAGGACCACAAGTGTCTCTAAACACACCAGCAGATCACAGGGTGTGGGGACAGTGAGTGTCCGTTGTGCTCCTGCACCACAGCTCTGTGATGGAATGACTCCGACCATTCTGGTCATTTCACACATTCCAACTGCTTTCCAGAATTATATCGTAATAAAAATCATTCTCACACCGTTGTAAGGATACAGGAGACATTTCTCCCATCACAGCCTCACATGGCATTTGGCATCTATTAAGATTTCAACTTCAGTGAAGATCTGGGAAAACTGTGCCATAGTAAAACATTCTGGGACTCCCGGGTAAGGAAATGGACCATATGATACCACAAGGCAGACTTTGCTTCCCATTTTAATGTGTCTGCTGATTGGACAGGACTGGCTGGGATGGAAACCTTTAAATTTATTATGGACATCCCACATAAAGGAGGTTCATTTACACCACTGCATTTCATGGGCGCTATCCTACTATTTTTGAGAGACATCTACATTTAGACCATGCAAACAAGGCCTCAGAACACCAAAGAGTTCCAGACTACTCTGACACTCCAGCTGCATTTCAAACAGGGACAATACACAGTGAAATGGATGTGACTGGAATAGTCAGTCACAAATCAGCAGTCTAGAAGTACAATCAGTTCAGTGTAGAAAGTTGCTAAGTGATGAGTGTTTGGGATTTCCTATGTATTTTTATGAGCTGTTGCTCTTTCCTCATAAAAAGATTCACATCTGCTTTGAAGGATATGTGGCTGCTGGTGCTTGGCTGGAGCACAACATCCCAATTCAGTGCTGAAAAGATATAGATATGCATTGCCAGTAAAACATAATTAAAGTTGGCATTCCCAGTGACTGGGATGTGGGACCAGGAGCCAGAACGCCTGATCTTAGTCTCTAGCACTGCTGAATTTTGGCAAGTTGCTATCAGAGTCTGCTATCTTAGTGTGCTCAACTTGAGATAGCAATGGCCAGATTTGCAGGGCAGCAAAACTGGCATCTCTGGGGCCAAAACCAGCAGATGGATTTTCCAAACAAACTATGAAAGCTCATTGGAGCCGACTGTGGTTGGAAACATGGCAAGTGGCCACAAAATGCTAGGTGTTGAGTAAAATTCTGAAACTTTTCTGTTCTTACTCAGCTGTCACTAGCGAGAGCTGTGCCACTGACAGCCCAACCCCAGCCCACTCTTCCCTAAAGATAAGCTTTCTGAAAGATAAGATTTCTGAAAAACAGCCCTGTAGAGGTCAAGATGGAAAGACTTCTGGTGGCAGAAACAACCAGTGTTGCTGGTCAGTTCAGAATTGCAGCCCTGAGTACTCTCACTTCTGCTGTTTTGTTTTCTTTTCTTCCAAACAAGCAAGCACAGAAAGGAGCACACAGAATGTTCCACAAACTATAGCTGGTTCTCAGAACCTCACAGGATTAACTGGAGAGGGTAAAATGTGGCATTTAATTTTGCCTGTTAAAATTGTCAGCCAGAAAAAAAAAAAAAAAGACAATTAAGGATTTTGTGAGGACAAGTCTAGCTCCTACTTTAAAATTTTCTAGATGCTTTATTCTACCCCAAGCCTGATCCTGTCTGAAAGGCCAAAAAAAAAAAAAACAACAAACCACCAGACCCAAAAACCATTACTAAACAGACTTGAGTAGATGATGAGACCACACAAATGATCTTGTTATAAAAGATGGCCTGGGTCATATTCATGTAATCTTGGTCTGATAAAATTGTCTTCTAACATGCCTTAAGACCTTGCTCTGATGCTTTGGCAGTTTAACAGCTGGAAATCCCAAAGTTACCAAAGTTTGACCCTTTCTCTTATTTGTTGTACATGGCAATTTATGGCCTCGGGACTCATTTTGATGCCCTGGCATTGGATTGTGTGTCTTTTCAGACTTTAAGAAAAGACACAGAACAAGAAAAAAAACCACTAGATTCAAGCTGGTCTAGTGTTTGTGGTAGCAGCAGGCTGCTTGAACACTTGATCAGAGCAGCACTGGTGTGTTGGTGGCCCCATTTCCCTCGTTCCACAAGCAGGAGACTCGTGCTCCCTCCAGCAGCACCACGACCCAGGTGGAACACTGAGTTAATCCCTCCCGTTATTTCACAGTCTCTGCCTTTCCTGCTCCTTGCAGCAATGGGATACCCACAAGCTTCAAAGGACCAGACTAATTTAGAGGAGCAGAATGAGGCCAGGGCTGGGTTTGTGTGGTAAAAAGTGTAAGCCTGCACAGAGGGAAGCACACTGTCTCCTGTCCTCTGCAGTGATGGGCCCATCTCAGCCCCTTCATTACCCTGGTGGCTGATGTTCCTTGCTTAACCACAAGCTAATCTCCCGGGGCCCAGGGGCAGTTGTGCAGTTCTCCCGTAGAACTGATGCAACAGCAAAGACCTGTGGAATTGACTTGAAAGAACCTGTCAGGCTAACAAAGAGAGGAAGGTATTGGCAGGAGCACACAGCTGCTGCTGCAGGATTGCCTGAAGGGTTCCTAAATTCAGTGCACAGCACAGACTGAGTGGGTGGCTTTGTTGGCTGGCTTTCCTTTCTTTAATTTTCTTAATATGCTGTAAGGAGCTTGGAGTTCTGTTTGCATCAGAATGAGCCTACCAATACCCCCTGGATAATGCCTCTTTTCCTCCTGGGGAAAAACAAAAGGGTTCCTGGAGAAACACTGCAAGGATCAGATGATCTTGTTTCATTAACGAATTACTTGGGATTTATCAGAATCATTCTCAAGATGTTACCTCAGAATATGATGTGCTTGGTCATTATTATTCAAAGTCTGTCCTTCCCATGAGTGTGAGTCCCTCAGTCAGCTCGAAAAATATTCACTGCATTATGGCCCTCAATTTTTACAGAATTAACTCATGTTAAATACAGCTAGGATTTCAGCCTTAGAGTTGAACTGAATTATGCAGAAGATTCCACCTTCCCTGATGTGCAAGACAAGACACAACCCAGAATAGAGGCTTGATTGCAAAGAGGGGAAAAAATAAACACAAGGGAAGTAAAATCCAGAATGCATGAACCAGAGTCAAGCAGGCAGAATTAACCCAGGCATCACTGCACTGTTTCCTGCTATCCTTAACAACTCACAAAACACCAGACTTTTCACCATGGCCCTGAAGGGGAGTTTCAGCCGTCCACCAACAGCTCACACAGCACCAGCAAGCAGGTAAAAAAACAGAAACAGAAAATCACTTCATTCTCTGGTTTGCTATTTAGAGCTGTAAGAGTCTTGCAGGGGAAATAGAGAAACTGCATCATTATTACAGTGCTGCTGCTTTACCCAGGACCAGGCTGAGCTCCCCAGAGCCTGGGAGATGACTGCTTTCTTCCCCATCATGACAACTGCAGACCTGGAGGTCAGAAACCTCTCCAGGGCCAGCAAGAAGACTGTACCACAAGTGTAAATTTCCCAAAGTTGCCTGCACTGGGGAAAAGATACCCGGTAGAGCTATAAAAATGATAAAAATAAACTTTGATGGACACAAGGAGGACTAAGCAGACTTAGTCCTACTTGAGAAACCACTAGAAGTTGCAAGGAATAGCCAAAGAGGATGAACCTTCTCCTTTCAAGCCTTTTGTGGAATTGTCTCCCCAGACCCAGAGCACTTCCTATATGGCCAGAGTTGCCTGCTGATAACCTGGCAGCAGGAATTTGGGAATCAGGAACCTTTGGGATTTCAGGGTGCTGGGTTCAACAAAGGAAGGCACTGGGAGTGGAGGACTGGACTAGTTTTACCCAGCACCTCCCCTGGATCTGTCACAGAGTGCTGTTTGTAGCTCAGTAAAGCAGCTACACTGAGCTCTGACAGCATTAACTGTGCTTGCAACAACAGCTACAGAAGCCTGAAGATGGACAGATTAGCCCAAGCAAAGAATGTGTTGTAAGGCAAGAAGGCAAAAGGTGGATTTCTCTGGAGACGGCCGGAGAATACATATGAAAATGTAATACACAGTGAAAAAGGGAAAGGGCATTACGTAAATAACGTGAGGGAAGCAATGAAAAATATGTATTTTTAAACACATTCTAAAAATGGTTCCCAGCATCTGCAAACGTTGCTCAGCCAAGCAAAGACCCAGAGGCAACAGGCTTGAGTCAGGCAGGCACACACACACGGACCAGAGGGGCCCTCCAGAACATCACTCATCACTTCACAGCTATCCTTTCCAGTTCCCTTCACCTGTAAGGAGACTGTATTGGGGGTATCTCTTTTAATTTGTCTTCAATGATCTGTAGACATTTGCTAATGGCCACATCACAAGTGGGCTCCTCACCTAGACAGACTCCTGGTGCACCCACTGCTGGGGTGAAAGTGGAACATATTGCTGGGAAGGAGCAAGAGCACACTGGGTGCCCCCACGGGTGTCGTGGTGCCCTAATGCTCTGGATCTCAAGAGGACACAGACACAAGACTCAGAACAAAATTGGAATGTAGGAAAGGAACTCCTTGTGCTTCAGCTCAGAACTTTAATCTGCTCAGCTGAAGAGAAGAGCTGAGGTGTCCCCTCCTCAGGACTGAACTCCAGCTGTTCACTTCTGCTGGAGACGTGGCTCTGCCACTCGTATGTGGCACATCCATACACTCCCCAGATCCAAACAACAGCAGCTGGCAGCTTGGCCTGGCAGGAACCTGCACAGCCATTCGCCCTCATTTCCCCTGTGGGGACGAACGATGAGATCACTTTGTAACTCTTGACACATGAGAACTTACACTAAGCCAGCTGTAATGGCACCTTTTGGCTGCTTCATTGATTTCCACTTTACTGGGTTTGCAGGTTATACTGCTTCACTTTTACAGGATTTTCCTGCCCTTCCGTTCGAATCAACTGAAAAGGTACGAGGCAGTTCCTTCTCCCCTCAGTGAGGCAAAGGCCTGCACAAGGTCTGCAGGCCCCGTGCCAGGCTGGCATCACCAGCAAGGCAGCAGCTCTAAAATGGACAGCCATTGGAGTCCTCAGTCAGAGAGGGAGAACCCTGTTAATGAAGAGCTGTTTTACACTCTCCTGTGGTTACTTTCTGGGCATGAGAAAGGCAAGAGTGGCTTCAGCTTCCTCAGAGGTGGCTACCTGTCCCCTGAAGCCAGTGGGAGCTTCCTGCCTGCTCTGGGTTGGCCCCTCAAAGACATCCAAAAGTGCCACATGAGCAAAACCAGACTAAAGTAGATCTGTGTCCATTTCCCTCTTGACAGATGGTGTCCAGGTAGTAGAGGCTGAGCTGTTCTAATCAGTGCCAAAGGATAGTTAAAACTGAAATGAAACATGGAATTCCATTTGCAAAGTCTGTAGCTTCAGTTTTGACAGGGAAATAAAGCAGGGACTGCATGTAACACCTGAACTACTTCTGGGGAAAAGAAAAAAAAAAAAGAAATAAAAAAAGAGAACAGGAGTGATTCATTAAACAAAAACCTAATCCTCAGGGAAGATCTGATGGCCAAGAAAATGCTGGCTGCATCTGAACTTCCTCCCCTTGACTCAGAGATGAAAGTTGTGTATCTGCAAGTTGCTTTCAGTGGTACTGGAGGGGACTTGTTGGATAGCTGCTTACACTAGGCTCCAGCAGGAAAAAGCTTTTTTCCCTGCGGTTTATTTTTTTGTCTTATAGCAAAATAAAAAAATGACCATGTCTCTACATGAAGAAAGAAATTGCAAAAGCTCTGCTCTGCCCCTCGTCAGTGGAGATGGATCTGTTCTTTTATTTACACTGCATGACATCCAGGCAAGAAAAAGCTCCACAGAAATAAATTAGGGTCACTCTCTGTCAGTGCAGATGTGCTCCTGGCTGCTAAGCAGCAGAATATGGCATAAGCCCCTACCTCCACTCCAGAGAAAATTTTGATGTGAAAATGAAGATGCATTGCAGATCCTAAAGGTGATGGTAATTAGCACTGGAAAGGGAATAACCAGCAAAAATTCCTCACGTGAGGAGGATCCCCACAAGCACCTGACATCTCTCCTTGTGAAGAAGTGAAATTCTCCAGGAGGGTATAAATGTTTTCATCTGAGGAGCATGAGGGAGAAAAGTCAGAAGGATATAAATTTCAGGAGGCCTCCGAGGACTGAAAGAGTTTGTTGTTGCTGTTTTAGGAAGAAGTAGCTGAAACTTCCACCATTTCCTAAAGAATTCTGTTTGGAGACAGTCTTATTGCAAAATCAACTTTGAAGCATATTAAACTAAGAAGGCATAAGATGCTCCCGTTCCAGAATAAGAATTGCTGGAGAAATGTTCTCTTGCACTCTGCATTCACAGTCTGCCTCAGATGCAAATGAAATCTCAAGTGCCAGCAAGCCCCAGATAGAAGCTCTCCCCAAGCACTTTGCAATGATGGATTTAAACCCTGGCAGCACTGTGACCACACCAGCTGGTGTCAAGGCGTTATTTCCCTCATATCCTTGGCCATTAGGAACGTTGCCAGGAAGAAAAATCAGAGTTCACATGTAAACAGGGGCGAGGACAGTCTAACTTTCTACCTTGAACAGTCAGATTGAATTTTAAGATCTTAAAGGCAAACCTAATTTTAATAAACAGCCCCTTTTACTGCATGAAGGAGCCAGACTTCAGAAGGGAGAAGTACCACAGAACATGCTGGACAAACTGAGATCTCGGTGATCTGCTGTCTCCAGGGCAGGCAACCCTCCTGCAGGGAATTAGGGGTGCAGTTCCAACAGGTTTCCAGGTCTGTTCCCTGCTTCTCCCAAGGAATGAGTGACACATCCAGCTTTTGAGAGATGGCACCTGGGCCAAGGCTGGGTCACAGCATTTTTCAAGTTCTGCTCTTGACTCTCTGACAGATCATGTTCCATTTGATGGAAGGCAGGTGAAGCTCACTGAGGCTAAATCGCTTCTCCTGAAACTGGGAATTAGGCACCCTCCTGTTTTCTCTTTGATGTTATGGCACCAAGCACAAGTGTTTCTAAGGGAACAGGACACAAAGCTGATCAGTGCCATACCAAAATCAACACAGCAGTCAAACTTTATTAACTATGAAAATTGAAAACCCTCAGGGATGCTCCTTTTGGGTAGGTGGAGGCCACGGTGAACCAGAACTTGCCCTGTTGTCATTGTTTGTGTCACACCTGTTCTGCAGCCACCCAAAGATTTGGCTTATGCTTGCCAATAATATAAAGCACATCCATCTTTTTAATATTTTCCCTACACACTGTACCACTGGTTGAAAACTTTGAAATAAACTTTGATAATTTCAAACAAAATTTCACGTAAGAGGATCTACAGACTTCTCCTTTCCTCCTCTTTTAACTGACCACAAATCTTTGCCTTTCTCTGTTCTTTCCCTTCCCCACCGCATTTTTTTCCATCAGTGATAAAGTGACAAAAAAGTAGAGAAACAAGAAAAAGAAAGAGAAAGGGAAAATAGGAGAAAAATAAGTGAGCTTGTATGAAATTTATAATACATCACTCTTTGAAAACCAGTGGCAATGGGAAAAAATACAAATTAATTATTTTTCATCCATCTCCAATTATCTTTTGTATTTAGCAGCAGCAAAGACTAAACCCATAACCTCCAAGTCAGAGAACAGATACCAGGAGTGTGTTACCACTTGCAGAGCATGTAATAAGTAATTTGACCCTTGAACTAACACTATAGGGCACATCTGGAAATTGCCACTTAGGGGCGACATCAGTCACTAAGGAACCAACCTTCCTGGTGAGAGGGACTTTTTAGAGAGCTCTTTGCCACTGTTCTAAACTCCCCTAAATTTACCCCTCCTGCCTACAAAATGTTAAATGGAAGCTTGCCCCTGCATTAGGGTCCCAGCAAAGCAATTTGTGCCTATGTTTCTTCTTAGGTAAAATTAAGCAGGACTGGTAATGAATGTGCCCCATTACCCTTTCCCTCCATCCTCAAAGTGAAGAGAACCCAGATTGCACTGAGAAAAAGCAAAGCCAGTCTCTACAGGGCTGACTTTCATCCCAAGCCCTTTCTTTGTGCCCTCCAAACGAGCTTTGCCCCCTTTTCTCTGTAAGCTGGAGAAGTCAGGGTGGCGTGGCTCTTGTAAACATGTGCACAATGCAGCAGGCACCCGAGGAGCATGCGAGCAATCTGTGCAGGGGCAGAGGGAAAGTTTAATCCGAATGCCCTTGTGTCAAAGGAGAGTTTGCAGAGGCCAAGTCCCAGTCACTCATGAATGCCGGCTCCTCAGAGCAAAGCAGAAGGAGCAGGGAGGTAAGTGCAGGGCGCCTCGGAGACAAAAGGACTGAAAACAAACAAACAAAAAAAAATCAATTCAGCTGAACCCAGCCAGGGCAGGCAAAGAACAAAGGGTCAGAAGAAAAAGCTGGAAACAATAGACCAGCAAGATTAATATCAGTTGCGAGGAAGAGCTGAGGCACTGCTGAAGGAGAATGGAAAGGGCTTAAATTATAAAAACTAGAAGAGACTCCTAATTGTGAATCCTGACCTGCAGCTTGATCAGCATCGCTCTCACACGCTGCTGCACTGACTGAAAGGGCTTATCTCAACTTTGATTCCTTGATGGCAATGATGGTCACTTATCAAAGCCTTTTCTTTGCTATTAACAACAGAGCTATGCAAATGAGATCTAAACACAACCCCAAACTTCCTGTGGTTTTTACATCTTTGTCCTGAGTTTTGTATATTTATTTCCTGCCTTGGCCCAGAGAAGATCTGGCACCTGGGGGTAATACTGCTCCCCTAAAAGTGTAGGACTTGCTGCTCATGGCCATACAGAGCAATAAACACAGAAAATGACCCTGATAACTGAGCAGACATGGATAAGTACCTTCAGAACCCACTCAGGCTGCAATTTTTAGTGGGAAAAACAGGCTGGGTTATGGAAAGTCAAGTGATCATGAAATCCAGGAGAATCAATATTTTCTCCTTTTTTTCTATCCTCAGACATCTACCAAGTGCCACAGTGTGTACAAATATGATGTGCTTTGCCCTAGAGGGAGGTTGGTAGGGCTGAGAGGAAATGATCTTTAAGCCAATGTTATCCACAAGTATGAGCAGTCAAGAAACATTGCAAAACCAGGATGTTCAAGAGATTAATTGGGCAATCTCACATGGAGACAAAAAAATTTGCTTGCTGTTCTACAGTGAAGCCTTTCTCAATTCTCCCCCTTGAAGACCAAGGGCTCCTTTAGCTCTGTGATTACTGTAAAGAGGATTAGTTAAGCAGAGGTAGTCAAAGGCCTGCTCTGGGCAAAGGGCAAACCAAATCAAACAAAGCCACTTGACATTTGTTAGCTGCACAGGCAAAGCTGACCTTGCTGCCCCAGGGATGAGGAGTTACTGGAAGCAGAAGGATGAGTACACAGGGTTGGGCTGGGCTGGAGAGGGGTGAGCCTGCCTGACCAGACCAACTTTCTGTCCCTGCTACTGCAGATTGAGTGGAAGATGTGAGACAGCAACCTCTGCTGTTGGTGGGGAGAGATGTGTCAGCCACAGAACAGCCACAGATGACACAGCTCCTCCCTTGGGGAGAGCTCAGGTCTCCAGAGTTCTGGCAATTTCTCTGCTGGTGCAAACAACACCACCCAGCCCATGCAGAGTCCCCCTCCATGCCCTGCCACCATCACACCCTCTCTTCTGTGCAGGAGTTCCAGAAAACACACGTTGTAAGTGAGTGCATCACATAACTCTATAGCCAGAGACATTTAAACTCATTACAAATTTCCTCCAGCTCAGGAACTCAGGTGTATAACCTCTGGTACCTGCCTGACACCACAGTGCATCGATTCAAAGCCTGTGACACCTTGTAACAGCCAATGTCACACTGGGTAGCAGGAATTCCTCTAAAGGTCTATTTACATCAACACGACTTTCAAAGGAGCTTTTATTTCCATTACTCCAATATGGATGCTTTATTATTCTCAGAAAAACCTTTCTCTCTCCTGGGATACTTCACACTAAAATCTCATTCAGGAGATTTACAAGGGACAGACAATAGTGTTTTTCATGTCGCTTTAGAAGTCAGGGAGAGCGTGTTTCCCTTTTGTATTGAAGCTTAGGAGCTATGCACTTAAAGAAAAAAAATCTTGGTGGGAAGGATGAATGCAATTTAACAACTTTAAGAGAGCCCTGCAGCTCATTTTATGGTTAGGCTGTTGAATTCTGTTGCCTTTGCTTCTCATCATTTGGTTTCCTGAACTCCTGGAATAGAGACCATGAACTGCAGCTCCTGCTCACCACGTTCCCTGACTGCTCCTAAGAGCTGAGCTGCTCCTGAAAGCACAGGAGTGTTCCCATTCTCCTCTGACACTTGTGCATATTTTTTTCTGGATGCAGAGCACCATTGACTTTGTGGAAAGACTCTACTCAGCTTTGGACCACGAGCAGTCACCTCTAGGGTGGAACTCTGCACTAGGGAATGCACTTTCCTATGGACTGCAGCCAGAAAAGATTTGCATAGGATCCAATAAGTATTGAAAGGGATGGAAGTTTTGTGTCTTTATACCTTTGGGGTGGCAAGAGAGTAGAAAAAAATACCCTTAAAGTGAAGCTTCTGCATTGCTCGGTTTTCTTCAGTCTTAGCAATGCAGCCCACAAAAAGAAACACTAGAAAAGGCTCCCCAAAAAGGCATTCCTAAACCTGGGAGCACTCATTCCTTGGTTGTATGGCCATGGCAGAGCCCCCTCCTGCAGCCAGAGATGCCTTACAAACACACCCAGAGAGGATCTGCAGACTAAGCCTTTATACATATGGAGGCATTCGCTTGGAGTCTAGAAGTAGCCAGGACAGCAGAAGTGTTTGCTTCCATTCTCTTCCATTTGGCAGGGAAGGCAGAAGTGAGACTTGACAGTAATATAACAAACATGCATTTATAGGATTCCTGTTCCCTATGGAATCGTATTTTGTTTCCTCCTCTGGTAGGAAACGTAGCTTGGAAACGAAGATGAATTGGCTTGCTAGACAGAAGACTAAAACAGATAAAGTGAGATGCAAGCCATGCATTTATTCAGATGCACATTCAGTCTGATAGGAAACCTGGCAGATGATGTCCCCAAGCTTCTGAGGACCCAGTCATTACCATCACAGGAATTTCTAGGTGTGGTGCTTTTTTCTCTAGTACAGCTGCTCTTACCAAAAGCATCTTATACCAATTGCCACCAAATTCACTTTCTTTCCCTCTAGGAGAAATTTACACCATGGAGACAGCTAAGCAAGGTCACCACCTCTGCCACTTCAGAAAGGTTCTTTTCACATGTAAAGGCTGAATTTACACTTGCATGTAAAACGTGTCCTGGCCTTCAGTTAATATCACTTATTACATAAATCACTCAAAAGATTTATGCTTAATAAAAGAAACAGAAAAGCAGCTTTTAACCCTGACAATATATTCCTCCCCTCTCCTCTTTCTTCAGAAGAAAAGGCAGAGTTTGGGTAAAATTCCAAGTAGAAGAAACAGGCTTCAAAAAGACCATTCTCACACTTAGGACTGTGTTTCCCCCAAGAAATAAAAAACACAAATCCTGAACAAATAACAAAACAAACCAAACAAACCCCAGAAGACAACGAACAAAACCCCAGCCAAGTCACATTTATTCTATTTTAGCAACTTCACTCTCCTACTAACTCCTTCAGGTTTCCTGCAGGATCAAATTCAAAGAATTTGAAGGCACTGCCTCCACAAAACAAACTAGAAAACAGTTTTAAGAGGCCACTTTGGAATCTGTCCAGGCCTTAAATCCTCCATAGCACCTGGAGCATCCTGGTGACAATAGAGAGCAAGTTCAATTACCCACTAGCCCAGAGAGTTATAGTGCAACATCAGAACTTGAGAGACAGCTGCTGAGAGACTTGTTTTGGGGCAGTCTGTTGCCTGCTATTCCCTTCTTTAAATTTAGAATCAAAATTTGTATAAGTTTTCAGATTTTTTTTTCCTTGCCCTCTGCTGGCAAGAGGGTGAAGGTTAAAAATACAGACAAAGAATGAAAACAGAAAAATCAAGAGACCTTGCCCAGTGTAATCTGTTTCTTCATTTCATATCTGATTTAGGGTGAAGCAAGAGAGAGCATTCATTTAAGCAGCCATAAAAGAAAAAAAGATTGATTGAAAAGTAATTTTTGCTCCGTTTCTTATGGAAAAGAGTCCCAGGTGTCTGTTTTTCTTATATTTTCTTTTTAATGGCTGTTTCCTTTTCAGCCCATGAGATTCAAGATCAGCTCCAGGTCAAATTACACTGAGCCCAAGATGCTCAGCAACTTCAAACCCAGCTGTGGGCTTCCTCTCCCTCCTGTACTGCACTGGGCTTTCCATTTTCCCAGCCTGGAAAACCCTATTGGAGGCTTAGGGTACAAATTTTCATTTCTGCATTTTCAATGCCACAGTGGGTGCCATGCTGGCAAATCAACAAATGACATCCCACTAATAGAACATGCCAAATGAATGAGTAAAATACACGTCTTGGTACATCTAGGCATGGCTAACCTTGGAATTACTAACTGCTGGCAGGAGTTAGAGCTTACAGGATAAACTTAAACATAGGAGTGTCTCCTACAACTTTCTGTGTATGGGAATAGTGAGGGACGGTGGCTTTTCTCCCACAAAGAAAAATCTAGCAAACATAGACAAAAAAAAATAAGACTGAGAATACTGGGGCTAAAAATACCCCTATTGCCAGATCTTGGATCAAACCCAAGCCTCTTGAAAGCTGCCTTATGGCCAGTGTTTAGAGGGTAGGAGCTTGCACAGATTTTACACACATTAGTGCACAGTGTTACCTGACATCTGTAAGAGTTTATTTGCCTTTACAGCAAAGTATGAAAGAGAAAACATTTTCTTAAATGAAAATACCACGGGGGAGAAAAATGAGGGAAGATATCTAAGAAAGGAAAATAATCTAAATCCACAACTTCAGAAAAATCCCCCAGAAATCTGAGCAGCCCAAGAGAGATGAGTTCAGACTGTGAGATGAATTTGCACTTCTTTGTGCTCACTACAAAAGCCCTCCAGGAGCAGCAGTGAGGTTAGAAAATGGTCTATAAGAGCAAAGCGAAAACAAATCCTCTTAATCCTGGACCCTACTCCTACTTATTCATCCCTAAAAGTGGTACAAACATCCATGCTCGTGGTGACCATCACCATCTGAGGAGCAGAACACCACCCCACCTTTGGATGTGAAAAGAATACATGAATATTCTGAATATACTCTCTAATGACTGGGTCTCCATTTCCAGCCCTGAGCTCCACCAGGAGCAGTTCAGAACCACCAGGAAAACTTCCTAAAAAGGCCAACCACTGTACTAACTCTTAAAAGACCAAAACAGAAACAAAAGGTCCTTAATCCATCTTTATAGGAAGAGGCCCTTCAGGGTTTTGTCTGCCTTTTAAGGAGCTGAACTGCAGCTCGGCAGCTGCACCATGTGTGAAATATTACAACATTTGTTTGTAACTGCTGGATGAGGTGCCTGATGATTCCAAGGAGCTCTGGCTACTGCTGCAAGCACTCCACAGTTGGAAGGCGACAGAAATGTGCATCCAAGTTTAAAATACTTGCACGTTTGCAGGAAGGAAGGGCATTTGTATCCAAAACTGAGTTTTCAGTGGATTGATTCTTCATAGTAGAATATGAAGAAGAATGACAGAAAAACAATTTTGAGCAGAGAGATGACAAGCTTTTTTTTTCCCCCCACAGGAACACAAAATCCTTTCTTAGATTCATAATATGTGGGTAAAGTGGAGGGCAAAGGATCAAAAGACAGCCACAAGCATCTCCTGATGTATTAAAGCTAGAAAACTTGCTTCTCAGTGACCTTGGCTAGTCAAAAAGAAAATACCAAAAAACAGGGGCTGTAACAGGTAGCTTGTGTCATGCCCCAGGAAGCTCCTGTTTGGAGTATACAGCTAAAAATCACTGAGCAGAGAGCAGGCCAGAGAGGGCAGGAAGAGAACTGGCCAGCTCCAAGACAGGTAGAAAAATGACTAGGGAGTCAGATATTTTCTTCAGGCTTTAAAGAAGACAGTGACTGAACTGAATAGAACCAAAGATCAACGGGGAAAATGAAAAATACAAAATATAAAGCTTTTAGCTCATACTCTATTCCCCTATGGACTGATTCTCCAAGCTTGGGCAGTCACAGTGCTGGTCTTCCACCCATGAGATCCTGCTTGCTCCTGGGGAATCTTTGGGATCAGTTTCCAGACCTTAATACTCCAGGTGGTGAGCATCATCAAACATTCAAGAAGAAATCTCTCCACCAATAAAAAAAAATAATCCTGACATGTTCCATATGCACTGAGCTGGCATCTGGATATAAAATCTGCAACACCTAACTATGCCAAAAAAGCTTCCTGAGACTCCAGAAATAAAATTCCTAAGTGTGCCCTCAACTTGACTGCCAGAGGAATCTTTTTTATCCCTTCTTTTGATCCTCCCACACAAAAGTTTCCAAAGATGGAGCAAGCACCCAATTTCACATTTGGCAGCGCTAGAAACAATGCTGCAATGGCCTTGAAATATTTGACATTTCTACTTGTCTGGATGCTAATTCTGCACACGAGGCAGCTCTGCCTGCACGGGGCAGGGCTCGGGGCAGAGCCCAGTGCTGTGGATCCAGGCACTCCCAAAGGAGTCAAGCATGAGATGTAACTGCAGCCACAGCAAGTTTCTCATGTGCTTCTCCAAAACTGACACCTTGATACTTCCTTCTTATTTTTCTTATATCTCCTGCTTTCGTTTGTTTGTTTGGGGGGGTTTTTTGTTTGTTTTTTGGCTTTTTTCTTACAAAGCACAAAGTTTCTGTGAGACAATCAGAGCATGACTTCTATCTAGCTGTTTCATCAGGCAAAGCATGCCACACATCCTTTTTCTTTTTTTTTTTCCTGATTATTTCCCTTTTGAATAAACCCTCCATTATCAAAATAAAATAACATCATTTACAAAGCACCACCTCAGCAGCATGCCTCAGCTTTCATTTCACAGGGCTATGCCAGCAGCCACAAACAGAATCAAAGCAGCCAATTAAAAATCCATATTCATTAACAAACATCATGTGTGCTATAATGCCCTGCATTGACTGTGGCACGGCGGGAGGTGGGAAACTCGCTGAGTTTTCCTGCTCTCAGTCTGCAGCATTGTTTTATTAGAGGAAAGGTTTTTACCTTTGCTACCCCAGGCCAGGAAGGAGAGGGTCCTGCAAGCCCACAGGGCTGGGACAGGAGAAGAGGCAGCTGCTGACCTTTTGCCTCAGAGAGATGCCAGACACAGCACCTTGGCAGGATGAGGAGCACACAGAGAAGACCATGAACGTGTGCCAGACCCTCCCCACCGAGGTCTTTGGGTGCCAGCAGGGCCAATGGCAATGGAGTCTGCAGCATCACGAGCAGACAGTGAAATAAACTCTGCATATGCCTGATTGATGCAGCTCATCGGCTCAGCAGGGCCAGGTCCAAGCTGCTGCAGTGAATTACCAAATTGCCCTGGCTCCAGGGGAGCTACTTTGATTTACACCATCAACACTTCACTGCTGCAGACAGTCACATGCGTAAAGTACAATATTTCAGGCCTACACAATGAAGTTATATGAAGGCGTGCCAGGGTTATTTATTTATTTGTACCCACAAGCCTGAGATTTACAACTCTTTATAAATACAAGCTGGGCAATTTGCTTGCTATTTTTAGCAGGAATGCTTTGTGCAGGAAACAGCTGTCAGCCACTGGGAGCTGTGTTCCTCAGAGCAGCAGCTTCAGACAAAGAGAGGCCTCTTAGAATTCAACTGGAGAGCTAGGGTCACTGCTTTGTGATGGAAAAGAAGCCGGAGATAGTACACAGCAAGAAAAAAATAAGCAGTTAACAGAATAAACCCCAGAAAAACGGGCTGGGAAAGCTCTAAGAAAAGGACCTTTACACAAATATATTGCATATGAGTGTGACTGTCTCATTCTTCCCAAATATCTTCAGAGCCCAATTCTATTCATTTCTGACCACGTTCAGCAAACGTTCACGAGACTTGGAGACAATCTATCCCTATGGCCTCAAGGAAGACAAGCACTTGGGTAGAAAAGGAGAGATTCTACTGATTAAAAAAAAAAAAAACAAAACAAAACTGTGGAAAAATTCTGTCATGTCCCCTTTCAGAGCCAAAGCTACCCACACCACACACATGCATCAGCAGGAAATGAGATCCCACCAGATGTGCCACCTCTGTGCAGACACTCACCTTGGCAGACGAAGGAGGAGGGTGTTTCCCCAGGATGGACCCGGGCAGTGATGAACACCACTTTCTGTTCAGCCCCTGGACGCAGGTTTGCTGCAGCAGAGAGGGGCAGGGGACAGAGGGAAGAAAGAGAAAGGAAGATCATTAAACTGTGCCCCAGATATAGAACAAACAACCGTTTTTTGATTTTTGAAAGACGTCCCTTTATTAAAATTGGTCACGCATTATAAACAAGCACAATCCCCAACCAAAGAGGCAGCATTTCTAAGAATTTGGGAAATTAAACCAGGTCTCCTTCCCACACTGCACAAGGGCTGCAAGACTAATGACATGCAGCCAAACCTGCAACAACAAATTTAGCTCTCTTCTTAAACCCCCAAGATTTACTGCAGCGAGTTTAACTGCACTGTAATTGTGCTCTCACTCGTGATAAATGTCCTCCTGGGCCACAGGAACAGCAGTGGGGCTCCAGTCAAGGTAAAGCCAATTGCACCCTGCATTACACTTGGTACAGGCCTTAACAGTGCCAGGCAATGGCAAAGTGCTACAAATTATATTTATTAGGCTTCTCTCTGAAGGATTTAGAGGTTACTTTTTAAAATCTGTTAAGTGTTTGGGATTGCATCTGCTCTAACTGAAAGACAAGTTTAAAAAAAAAAAGTATAGAAAAGAGACCAAGATTAAATCTAGGAACCTTCTCCAGTGGGGGCATGAAAATGTGCCATTTCCCCTTCAAATTACAGATAGGTGGAAGGCAGATTTAAATCCCAACTATGCTGAATTTAACACGGGTTAATCCCTCAGTTTTGAAACCACACCACTTTGGCCACCTGCTTCAGCCACAAACTACATGGGTCAACCAGGATCCTTTGTTTGTTTGTGCTGTGACTGCATTTAATAAACAGCAAATGAAAATTATGGTCTTTCAAAATGAGTTCTGGGAATTTTAAAGACTACAAGAGGTCAGGATCTCTGTTAGATGTCTTATCTCAACCTGAACACACACAGCAGGGGTAATGCTAAACCCAGCAGGCTCCAATTGCTAAAGACAGTTTAAATCTTTGTTTTGAAGAAAAAAGTTTACAGACTGGAAACTAAATCTGAGCTCCTTTTTTTCTTTCCTGTTTTAATTAGGTAGATGTATTGCACACATCTTCAAAGTCAGAGTTTTATTTTCAAAGATGTGTGAGAGTCCTCAAGACCATACCTTAGTTAATTTTTTTTTAATTTCCCAAATTCTTGGAAATGCTCCATTTTCCCTGTGGCAAAACACACCTCACAGAACCATAGGAATAATCAATACATTTTTTTCTGTTCTCAGGAGACAATTGCAGCAGGTTTCTTCTTTTATTTCCTTAGCATCTCAAAGTCCTGCTGCTGCTCTCCCCATAACTCAGCCATTCATTTGTTCTTGCTTATACCAGCCACACCATTCTCTGATGTTTTTGAACCCCAGAGGCAAAGAAATATAAGAAAGAAATTCTCTGCCAAACCCAGCACAGCATCTGGTGGAGTCAATTCTTTTGGCAGAAGAAAAGTGGGAGGCAGCGAAAAGGAGCACAACCCCATCAGCTAGAAGTCGATGACCATCCCACACCATTTGCATTAACATTAAGTAGTGTGGGAGGAAGGAGATAAATCAGCAAACCAACTTTAAAGAACAAAGGGAGAAGGCTGGGATCACTTTTGCAAGAGGAGATGAGTTTTCCTCCCCTCTTGGAAAACCAGCACTGCATTAAAAGGACTGTGGCTCAGCACAGACGTGATGCTCAGCAACACGAGTGCCACTCTTTGGAACAGCACTGGTTAGGAATCCTTTGGGCACAGGATGGGGGGTGTTTTGTGGTTTTGGCTTTGTTTCTTCACAATTACTAAATTTTTGTGTTTTATGCTTCATAACGCTTATTAGAATTGTTATAATAATCAATAATTTTCACTACAAAAGTCTATTTTAATTGGCAATAAATTAAAATCCCCACAAGCCAAGCCTGCTTTGCCCACAGTGGCAATTTGTAAATGATATCCCTGTCTTTCTCTTGACCATGAGCCTTTCCTTTTTATTTTCTCCCCCTGTCCTGGATAAGAGGGAGCAGCTGTGTGGGCATCTGGCTGCTAACCAAGGTTAACCCACTAAACAACTACAAAACACCATTTCATTTTTAAATTTAAACGTTACATTAGAAATACATCCTATTTTCTACTTCAGGATTGAAAAGATCAATCAAAATTAAGAAGATTAGAAGTGTATAGCTTTGCTTAGTAGGTGCCAAAAGCACTTAAGCAAAATGACAGAAAGGCACACTCCATTTAGCCACAGCTTTGAGACTTGTGGAAACGCAGAGAAATCTGTTGTGGTACCACTTTTACCCTTCTGAACACCGTAGCAGTGAATCTTAGAAACAGAGCTCTTTAACAAAAACAGGTTTTCTCGGAAAGAAAGGAAAGAAAAACAGACATGTCTGGAATGGTTCCTTTTTCATTCTCTGTTCTGGAAAGTATCTTGAAGATTGAAATGAACATTTTCTCTTCCCTTTGTAGGCTACCACTGTCGTCATCGTGGACAATATTTGCTTTGGCTTGTGACTGAGACCTAAACAATCTGTCAGTGTGTGTTCCACCCTGGTGTCCTGCTACTCACGCACAGCCATCCTGCCCCTGCTCAGAGGAGAATGCCCCCAGCAAAGCTGTGAAGATCTGAGATGCTGTTCAGAACAATCAGCACTAACCTCAACATCTATTCTGGCTCTCCGGCAACCACAGTAGTGATAAACACCATGCAAATTTTATACTGAAAAGAAACTCAATGAGCTGCAAGCAAGCAGCTCAGATCTCTCACTCTGAATATCACTTGTGCCGCTTGGCCCTCAACCCATGTTCCTTCCCCTCTAAAGCTTTGGCATGTTCGAGCCAATCACTTAAAACAACCCCACTGGCAGCACTCCCTCAGCTCTCACCCAGGAAACAGCAATTTCCACTCCTGGTTGCTTATTATGCTACTGCAACTAAAGCAAGGTCGCACAGAAAACATTTTCTACTTACAAAGAGAGAGTCAGATCAAATTCTAAACCATCACAGGAAGGCAGGAAATTCACTTAGCCATTTTCATTCAATTTTCATTTTTATGCTACTATAAAAACATGAAAATGACGGTATTTGTATATAGCAGCTTAATGGTAAGTATCTAGAAATTTCATGCAGAAATATTAAATTTATGCAATTCCATTTGCACCGCCAAGATGAAGTACTATAACAGAACTGAGGTAGAACATCACTCCTCAACATCCAGGATCCTTTCTGCTACCTTGTCAGACCAGAATCAGACTGCAGATTTGTGGTTTCTTTAGGTCTTGAGCCATGATGTAGCTAATATAATTCAAGTTCACAAATTGGCACTAAGGAGGAGAGGTCTGACCCTAGAAGTCTGGCCCCAGAAAGCCTTTAGGCTGGTTCCCATCAGGAGAACGTGGGAGTGGATTTCACTCCTTTGCAGAGGATTTCAAAGTTGAGAAAGGTACTAGAAAAATCTTGTCATCTCTGGAAGTCCAGAAGGCTCTAATCCATGGGAATCCATCATCCAGAAAACATCTGGCCAAATAACGATTCCATTTAAATACCCACGTACATTTTAATGGAATGTTATCCATTGCAAATGAACTCCGTATTGTCATCCTGTCTCAGGTACTTTGCAGTACGAGGTGTTGCCAGCAGTTTTTATTCAAAACCCTGCAAGTTAAAGACTCCACAGAGGAAATCAAAACAACTCCATTGCATTTCACTCCTCTGTGCCACCTCGGCTCTTTTGTGTCCAACACAGCTGGAACATCTGCATCGGAAACAAACGCCGGTGTCGATGCTGCCCCAAGTGTCTCGTCTCCACCACATTAACCTGCTTTAGCAAATCAAATCCAAGCAGCATTTACTGTACTCTGGCATTTCCTAAGAGACCAGATCAGCACCTAATCCCATTTATTTTTGCTCCTTCTGGCCACAAATGTCATTTTGGGTAAGAGCGCGCATCCCAACAGTGCAGGAGTGCACAGGAACAGCATTTTTGGTTGCTACTGAATCCCACTGGACTTGGGGAGGTCAGATTTTCTTTCTTGTCTTCTTATAGTTGGCCTGAGCAGTACAAAGAGGCTAAGTGGGACAGAAGGTCAAAATGATACCATTTGTACCACAGAGTGATGAGCAAAGACTGGACTGCAGGTTTTGGAAGTCAGACACCTATTGCTATGCAGTTTTAACCAAAAGGGGAGACAGCAGTACTTTGTCTCCCATGCAAAAGCCATGGAAGGTCAGGCCTGCTTTGGGGGAGCACTGCTTCAGGGGACCCTCACTGCTCACAGACTCACCTTCAGTCTGTCCTGCCCAGGTTTTTTCCAGCAAAGCCTCCTTTGTGCATGGACCATCTACTCAGCAATGGTCCTGCATGTAACGCTCGGAACTGCATCCAAAACCTTCCAAGTTTTGGATTTTGGCTTTTCATTCGGGCTCTGTCCTTGACTCTGTCAGGTGCTTAAGTACATGATTTGTTTGACGGACCTGGGTCGTGCCCAAAAATGTGCTTAACTATAATTTTAGCATGAGAGTTGTGCTGAATTGGGGCCATTTTGCAGGAAGCCTGCCTCTGAGATCATTGTCACAATGTTTTAAAGTTCGAGATTGTGCAACTATTATCCTTTATTGCCCGTTTTATGCCAAAGTCTCTCTTTCTTTTTACATTCCTCTTAAAAGCAAAGCTATTTTGGAGCATTTAATATTATTTAATCTCTTTACTCTGGCAGCATAGAAATTACAGGAACCATTACAATGGTCCTGTGTGAGCGTATGCTTTATTGATGTATATGCTGACCTAATATCAAATTGATTTTACTCAGCTTTTCTGCTGACCATGGAAAAATGCAAATTGGGTATTATATTTGCACACTAATTTTATTGGGCCCCTGTGTCTTCATAAAAAGATAAAGTTTGGGCTAATAAAAATAAAACATTTCTGGGGCTAATATAGGCAAATGTTTATGTAGGCAGGTAACAAATTGGTTTGTCATTTAGGGGAACATAAAGAGCACTAAAATCATCTTTAGGCAAAATAGATTGGTGGCTTTTGCTTAGCTTTTAGCTTTCATTTGCAAAATCAATTTAATGTAGCACAGTGTCTCAAAGAAAGGGTGACACAGGATTAAGACATTAATTGTATTCCCCCCTCCATAACTCCCCCTTATTCAGAGGCCTTGGGATTTGGGTTTGCTCTTGTTCCAAGCAAATTAAATATATTTCAGCAGAAAATGGGAAAAAGGAGCCTTTAGACTTTTCCCATGTGTGAGCATCCTGTTGGGACAAACAGGGGCAGGTAGGAAAGTGGGACTCAGTGTTCTGCAGGCAGATGCTGACAGAGTTATCAACACTTGTCAGTGCCACCAGGAACCTGAAAATGTAGTACCTGTGTGATGTTCCTTCTGGAGATTCCTTTGTTGCTCCCTCCTCTTCCCTCTCAGCCCTCTGTAACAATGCCTTGTGCATCCCTAAGGGCCTGGAGCCCTGCTGGAATGCAGCTGAGTGAACTTCCATGGCAGTTTAAATAGACAGGAGTGTATCAACAGCCTAACTTCTCTTTATTGAAAGGAATTGGCCTATTTACATCTCAGAGCAGGAACTATTTCTACCCAGCTCTTGGTTTTCATCCTCTCCTTCCCCTTCCCTTGCTCGGTTGCAGGGTGTTTTGGAGGAGTTCCATGTGGTGGGAGGTTACAAAAACAGTTTTGATGTTAATACTTGACTGCATTTTCAACTTAATAGCCCAGCAAAGGGAATCTGACTGTGAAGCAAAAGGCCAGGAATATCTCCTGGTAAAATTATGCTGGAGCACAGATTGAACGACGCTGCAGAGCTATTTGCAAAATCAGAAATGGCAAATGACTACAGAGCAAGAGCCCCCTTACCTCCCAGCCCCATTTGCTTGTTTCTAATCTTCATTACATCTTGTAAGCAACCCTTTTTCCATTTGGGCTTTCTGATACTGGCAGCTCACTACGCTTTCGAGGCAGGAAAATTAACTGCACGCAAAACCAGTCAAGGTACACTCACATCTTTCCTCCCTCCTCATCTCCACTAGAAAAAAAAACCTCCAAAAAACACTCCTAAAAACCCGAGGTTTTGTTTTTAAATTATACATAGGCATTTGAACGTTGGAACATGCAGTCCTATGAATAAGAATGGAAATCTGGAATACGAACAGCACGTTATTCGTCCTCAAATGGCCAAGGTGATGACAACTCACAATTAAGGATGCAGACAGTAGCATTTAATGTCACCTACCTGCATCACTGTCATATCATAACAGTTTAGCAGGCAGGTCCCCAGCCTTTCTTTTTCCCTCTTCTGCTTTGCTATTTATAAAGTCAGGATGGAGTGTAGATCAACCCCTTGCCCTCCAGAGACCGGAGGCGCACAGTAAATTATGGGAAGGCTAAGTGGTACATCAAATGTGTCTCCTCAAAGCTATACATCATCTTGTTAAATTTGATGTCTAATCCCAGAACCCCAGAAATCATTCCCAAAATCCCAGAAAATGCATGTGTCCTTCAGATGATATAGAACAAGAAAGTAAAGTTTACCTGCAGGGAAAAGAAAAAAAAAAAACAGGAGAAAAACATTCTAGACACGATTTGCTAAAGTCTTCATTTTACTTGAGTGTATTTCAATGCCATTTCCTTAAACACCATTGACTCAGAACTCACCCATCTGTATTTGAATACATGAACTCTGATCTACAGTACTCACTTTTTTTTTCCTTGCAATGGTCGACAATAAATTAAAAACTGAATAAACCAAAGCACATTCTATTTATCTCTCTCTAAGAATCTTGCATCTGATAGAAATGCAGTATCTTACATATGCAGCAGCACTTCTCCAGTCACCACCAGTGACAGCAATCAGGATCTTCAGCCATTCCACAGGGTTTTCTTAACTGAGCTCCACAGCCCCTCATCAGTGAAGAGATGGAAACGCTGAGGAGCTGCCTGCTGCCCCAGAGGAAGCAGACCTCATCCTTCGGGAAGGAATCAATATTAACTGGTATCTTTCTTGCTCTCTCTGTTCAGAGCTGCCATCCCTCTGGAATTCTCACCACCCCACTAGCCTTCACTTTTTACAAAGGGAGAGAGCTAAAATATTCAGATGCAAGACATTTCCACCTGAAATACTACATTACATGGGTACTTTTTCAGTCTGTCTTTAGAATCCAGGGATTCAAAAGATGATGCTAGGACCTGTTAAAAAAGCAATTCTCTATCAGCTCTCTCCAGTGGAGAGGGCTATGGCTATGTTTGTTTCCCATAAGTATGCATGGACTTAAAGATAAGAGAATAATTTATGTCAGAATTTTAGCCAAGGTAGAAAAGAGGGAATTAACACCCCCTCACAGAGTAGTCCAGCAGTTACAGGAGCAGCCAGGACACCTTTGATCTGTTTTGGGGTTTTTTTTTCCCCAGTTTTCCTGTGGCTTTGCTTGTGATTAACCTTAGTGCTCAGACTTATCCATTTAAAAACTAAGCAAAACCATGTGCACTTCAGAACAGAATTGAGAGTCCCAGCCCAGCTATTCTCAAAACTCTTCTAGTTTCTTTGAGATGCACAGCCACATCCTTGTGCTCATCATGGATTTTTCCAAGGAAGGCAGCTCTGAAAATGACATTTATAGCTGCCATGAGATGCAACTCCAGAATCTGTGAGTCCAGTATCTCTAACTTTTCATGGGCAATGGATAAAAAATAGGGAAGGAACAAGCTGCAACACAACATTCAAAAATCAGGAAAGATGTTTCTGAGAAGCTGTAACTAGAAAACCTCCATTCACTGGGGCTAGGTTTCATATTATTCGCTTAAGAAACAGGCAAAAGTGTAACAGGAGGAGAATAAGGAAAAAAAGAAAAATTGGAGCAGCCTGAAATAGTGGACAAAGCTGGAGACCTACTCAGGTCTCTGAGATAAAAAACTGAAAAGCAACCAAAGTTTCA
This sequence comes from Cyanoderma ruficeps, assembly GCA_008694505.1. Lineage (NCBI taxonomy): Eukaryota > Metazoa > Chordata > Aves > Passeriformes > Timaliidae > Cyanoderma > Cyanoderma ruficeps. The sequence goes on from VZDJ01001247.1 coordinate 18,905,329, forward strand.
GCCTGCTGGGCTGAAGTCTCAAACCTGGGGGAGCAGTGAAGCAACACGACCAACACTGTCACCGATTAATCTCCTGTGTTCCACCTTTTTGACACTGACCTGAACAACATGAACCCTTCTCTCTCTTATTCTTCCTAAACACTCATTGAAAAGAAGTGGGGACATGATCAATTACAGGACACAGGGGATGATTATTTTCCTGATTTATGTGTTGCATCAGACCCTCCCTGGGCAGAAGGACAAGGACTGACAGGGTTAGAAAGAATAAAACCTTCAGTGTACACAACCTTGAAAGCAGTAATTCCAAGTGAGATGTGCAGGGTGTTCTGCAAGGGGTTTTGGCCTCTACTGAACTATGACTGTGAGCTCTTCAGCGGCTGAGCTGGTGGTCAATAAAAAGCAACCTGCTGAAATGAGATTCATGAAGAGCCATGCTCCTCAGAACATGACACTGACCTTTCTGGGAAGCACTCTGTTTGGAGAGAGGCTTGAGCCCACAAGCAAGAAATAGACACCAGTGAATTGTTTCTCTTTTCAGATTCACTGCTTGCCTGAAATCAAAATTCGGCCCCAAACACCCAGCACCAAAAATATAGATACTCAGTAAAGGGTCTTACACACCAAATTCAAATTTTTAAATACTTCAGCAAGGTGGGGGATGCAGACGACCCTCAGGGCTGAAGTACACACACTCCTAAGGCAGCCAGGAGCAAATCCTTCTTTACTGTAACGTTAGACATAGGCTTCAAATCAGGGTGAGAAACCTGTTCTTCATGTGTGCAGGATGGCAAAGATGGGGTGGAAAAGGCCCCCTTTTCACAGCCCCCTGCCTTTGCTCATTGGTTCTTGGCAGATTTTAATCACAGGGACATGATGTCAGAGAGTCTGTGGCTCGGGAGGAGTAACAGCCCTAAATCAGCTTTGCTTGGATGTGTGCACACCATTCACTGGCAACGACTCCAGCACCAGCAAGTGTCACAGACATGACCTCAGCCAAGTGCACTGCGAGTACTGGACCTACATCATAAATCCCAGAGTCTGGCAGGAGAATGTCCTGTCACAACCTTGTCCTTTCCTTCAAAAGAAAGTGGTGAGAGGCCTGCCTGGAGGCAGGGCACGTTGCACTCTCGTTAAGGGCCAACAACTAAGCAAGCTGCCATTCTTATTCAGATGCTGCTTATGACATTTCCCCCTCTGTTGCAAAACCAATTATCGCAAAGATGTTTAAATTCCACCTGGACACATAAAACCTTCTCCTTCCCCATCCCACCTGCTGCTTCAGTCCCCTGCCTTGCAACAAACTGAGAACAGCTCCTCTCACAGACGTGATCCTTCTCAAAGCTCCCGGTAAGCACCACATTAACTTCATGTGCACGAAAGTGTCCACCGATCCTAATTGTCCTTTTTGTCCCGTCATTAGTTAGCAATAAATTCCAGAGGCGCAGTCAATCAATACAGCACGGGGCATAGGGGAAAACACATTTTGTTGCCTGCCCTAGACACACACTGGAAGGCTGTGAGAGCTTTGTAAAACCTATCTAGTCAGCAAACTGTTAAAAGCAATTTATACACACTCACACTCTCTCTCTCTCTCAAGGCAATAAGCCTATGGAGAATTTTAATTAAAGTCAAAGGAGCCTTTAAAAGTGGAGGGGGAGAAATCCAGCACAGCAAGAAATAAATTAATAAAAACACGCTCCAAGTTGAAGCTCAAGGGGATCACTCTCAGTCATCATTTATTTAAAGGATGGGACACGTCAAAGATAGGAATGTCAAGTGGGAGATGCTGTGAAGCAGCAGAGGACAGAAAAGGGGCTGACGAACTGCATGCCACAGCTTCTGTAGCAGATCATTTTTTGTCACGTAGGTTACACTTGTGGCTGGCCACCTGCTGCTTGATATTCACTAGCTCTCAAAGTTAGGCACTGAAATATCTGCATTCCCTTTCACAGTTGATCTGGGAAGGACCTTTTAGCTCATCTAGACCATCCTTATGTGGTCAGCACCCAATTTCTGTAGAAAATTATTCCTTTCTCTCATCCTGAGGGTATTTTTTTTGGTATTTAGCCAGCAGTTTCTTTTGCTGAATTTCATTCTATTTGTCACTTGCTTCTTCCCTTGGTGTTTATATGTTTTTAAAATTCATTTTTTACGCATTTTTCTAGCTTTTACTTGGGCCCCAGACAACTCCAGAGGAACTGACTGACCCCTCCAGATGAACTTCTACACACAGGCAAACCACAGAGCTGTTCAATTCTCATGTTCCAGAGCTCAGAGGAGAGCTGGCATCCTGCTCTTCGCCTGTCATTTTTTGCGGCCACCAAATCACATCTTGTAGCCTTTTCCACAGCACAGGGAAGAGATTTTTTCACTCGGGCCAAGTTGCAAACAAGCAGTGCCACATTTCTTAACTTTAACAACTCCCAGTATCAGCTACTGGAGCAATTTCTCATCACCTCTGCCTGTTTTATAGCAGCTCGGTGGAGTGTAAGATGCTTGTGTGGATCAGTGTCCTCAGCAGCCTCCTGGCTACCAGCCCGTGGCCAAGGGAATGTAATACTTGTGGTTGGGCTGTGTCAAAACATCCCCAGCATCAGATGCAAATTAACCACCCACAATAAATCATGTGATTGTACTGGAAACCCATCCACTCTCAGCCTTCAAGTACAAGAATTATGGAGATCCAATACTGACTGCCTATCTTAATACTCACTATCTTTTTTAGAGACTCTTGTGCTATTTTCCAGCTAGATCCCTTGGTAGAACCAGAAAAACTTCATGGATTAACAAGACCCCACATTAGTTTCCCTTTAAAAGCAAGGAAATACAACTCATTTCCAATGTAGAAAAAAAAATTCCAATTATTCAAAACATTAATAAGAATATTTGATAGTCGATGTAAATTGAATTATGTTTTGCCCTTTCCCATAAAACAAACCAAAACACTCTTTTCATGGAAAGAAGGTTAGAAAGGTTAAAAAAAAAATTAAGAAAGTCAAAGTCATTACATTCCAATCAAACTTGATAAATATGTAAATTACAGCAACTAAACAGTTGTCTTTGACAAATGGCTTCCATGTAATGGATTTTTCATAGTAATGAGGCTACCGTGCAATTGTTTTTTTAGAGCCTTACATTTCTCATTAATAAAAAGTGTGAGTCAGCATGCACAATGGGCATATTTAGCCAAAAAAAAATATTAAGAAACAAAAAATATTTTCAGACAGCAGTTGACATCGCAGAGAGATGCCTGAGATGGTGTCATTGCTTCCATCAGCATTGACACATTGTTGACTACTCTTTAATTAAGCAGCTTGAACTCGAGGAGCTACTCTGTGCCAAAAGCAAGCCCAGGATTTTGCCACTTGCAGTTCAGCTGGGGTTTGTTTATCCATCCAGACCGTCAAAGGTGCCAGCTGCATGTGCCACACAGGCCCCACAACACCTACGAAAATGGCAAAACAAGCAAGAAAATCACTTTGTGACATATCAGCAACTTCCCCAGCCACCAGTATCCTCCTGCCTCATTGTGTCCAGTGGCATTTCAGACCATGTCAACCATCACAGCAGCTGTGCATCTCACTACCTTCCCAATATAGTTTGAACACCACTCCAAAGGAAAAGATTCATGGGAGACGATGAGCCTGGATCATACAGGACTGCTTGTAGTTGCCTTATCACTGTCCTCAGAACATCCCAGTATTCAGCAAGGCACCTCTAAGCTTCTTCCTCTTGATTTCTGTTCGCTTGATGCATTTTGGAATGGCAGAAGAGCAGCACTGAAGGTGGTTTGAACCTGCAACAGCTTTTCCATGTAAAGGAGCAATGATGGCAGTGAAAACGTCCCCAGGATCACAGAGGCTCCCCTGCCATGTCCCCAGCTTCAGCAGGACCAGAGCACTCAGGGTCCCCTTTAGTGCAGGCTGCTGGCAACCAATTGTTGCCACCACTGCCCCTGCTTTTCTATCCCCACATCCCAAGGCCTGCAGCTGAAATGGGCTTCTCTCACCTTTTCCAAAGGCGTTTCCTCTGCGGGCATCTTGCCACCTCTGCAGAAGCAGCGATGTTTCCCCACCCCCACTCCCATTCTGATTTGAATAGAGAAAACAAACTAATTAAAGGGGGAGTGGAAAAGATTAATCCATTTATCTAAGTTCACCAACTCCCCCATCCTGCGCATTATCCCACACTACACTGGTGCTGACAGGGCTCCGTTTACATATCCTTTATGGTAAAAAAATTCCTGAACAAGTATAGGGAGAATCTCAATATGCATGCCTACATCATTTAATACAGTTTTGGCTGCTCAGCCCTTCCTCTTTGGGGGAGGACTGCATCCACATCCCCTCACTATAAGGAATTCTGCCACCTGGCATTTGAACTCCTGAGCCAAGGATACGTAACTGCATTTATATTTACTCCCAAGCAGTCTCTGTGCACCCAAGGGTCAGCCAATACAGGGTGGTGATAGATCAAAGACTCTACTGCTGATTTTAAGTTATTTAAAGTAAAAAAAACAAACCTTTTCACCCCAATCTGTTGAAAGTAAATAAGGGTGAAGAAGGGAAAACACAGCCAGGGGGAATGTCAGTGGGAAATAAGGACAGAGGAGGTGGAGGAGAGGACTGTTTATAAGTCTTCTAATAAGCCTATAAACCCTGGCTATATCTCTGCATGCATGCATTTCTTTTGCTGATACAGGATGCATACTCCATGTAATGCTATTCTTGTGAGCCAAGAAAATCTGCATGTAATACAGCAGGAGAATGTTAATGACCTTCAGCTGAGCTGGAATCCAGCAGTACTTCCCTTTATCAAAGGTAGGCTTCAGAGCCAACAGTCAACCTTGGGGTTCCTCACGGAGCTGAAAATCACTGAATACAACATGACACATCCCAGTTTGTGCTAAGTGTCCCCCAGGTGTAGAGGATTTGGTAATTCTTCCCAAATATCCCTCAGGCTATAGAAAAGGTATTTTTCAGGCAGCACTTTGTCAATAAGAGAAAAGCAATTTCAAGCCCATTCGAGTGATGAATCCTTGAAGCAATATGGGTTCACCAGCTCATCCAGCACAGACCACTGAGTGGTTGGCACAACCATCAGCAGAACATCTGTACCCCAACTCCCCACACCTCCCCGGCCCCACCAGGCTGGGAGGACACTCCCTGCTCTTACCCAGACCTCTGATGAAAGCCATGCGTTACCCAACCATACTGTCCTCCAGTCAAAAATATTTGAGAGATTTGGAGCTTTTTCTGGATGAAAGAAAAATTAATAGGGATATTCCAGACAAGTGGAAAAACAAGACGTAACCCTGCTGTCCTTAGCAGTACGTGACACAAAAGCTCGATTTGAATGAAAAGCAAAGTCAGCGCTTGCACCGTCTTCTCAGTTTATGAACTGATTTAGAAGAAACTGAACAGATTAGTCCTAATTTGCTTTATCTTTGCATTCCCAATCTATTGATTATAATAATTGTGGAAGCTATCTTCCCATTAGCCACAGTTATTACCATACAGAGCACAAGCAAAAGCCAGAGTGGATTTAAGCGGTTTTGTTTCCAGTGTTGGTTTAATGTAGCCCTGCACATTTCCAAGGCACGGAAGGAAAAAAAGAGAGCTTCCATACCATTAAATTCAAGCAGGTTTTTCTCATCATTGCAGAATTTAGGCTTTCAAACCAGACATATCCACAGTGACGATATTTAGGACTGAACCCTGGAGAGGCTTTTCAGAAGTTGTCAGGACTGAGCCCAGACCAGTGTCCTAGTTTTGAGAAAGCGTCTAAAATGATGGAAAACTTTCTGAAGGTCATTGTCCTCTATCAAACACATAATGTAGCACTGTCTGAATATGAGGAGAGAAGTCAAAAATCCTGTGTTCTTTCTGTTGCTCTTCCACCAAACTGATGAGTAACCTTTGAAAAGACATTCAGGAATAAATCCGCAAACAGATTTAGCCACTAAAGTAGCCTAAATCCCATTTAAGTCCATAGTTTAGATCTTCAAAACCTGCATTCAGCTGTCACCTAGTTCAGGAGATGTCAGTATCCATAGGCAACCAGAGTTCTTCCTTCAGCCAAGTCTCCCAGAAATCCATATACATCTGCCTCTCCTGCTAGTTTTAATAGATATTTCCAAATTGTACCTAAGAGAAGAGCACCACAAAAATCACAGAGGTAAAAAAAAATAGTGGCAACAATCTCTGAGTTTTCAACACTTATAGGCTAAGAAGATCTGCCCAGCATTAGGAAAGTTCTCAGGCAAAACCCCTTCCTTAGGCTGAAGACTTCTGAAACCACATTTGCGCTTCCAGGAGTATCCTAAACACATTAGAATGGAGAATTTTTTTCATTTTTTTAAAGTATATAGCATTAAATAGCACATGAACCAGAATTCTGTTCTCCCTCCTTCCACGCTGACACCCTGAACAGAAGATTACAGGATCCTGATTGCTCTTGCTCAACAGCTAATCCAGTGAATACTGATTTAGGCAACAAAGAAAAGTAGCTTCAGCATGAAGACATAAGCACCTCTCCCTGTCCCCAAAGCCTGAAGGCTGGGATTTTCTGAAGACTCAAATTTAGAACACAGTTTGGAAAACCTAAAATTACAGGGGGTGTGTTAAAATTACAGGGGGTGCGTGTTTCCCTATTCCAGCTCTCCCCTGACTTGTCTGTGTAACCTCAGGAGGGAGGCCAGGGTGAGAGGACCTTCCCAGGGCTGACAGAAGATGTGAACTGAAAACAGGGACAGAATCCAAGGACTGTCCTTGAGCACGCTCGACTTGACTGCCTTGAGTTATCTGGGGCTTTTTAACCCTTATTTTGGGCATTTTCTGGGAGCACCGATGACTACTGAAGAAAACTGATGGTTATTCTAAGCAGCAGATCAGGAACCCTCCAAACTGAGGGTGGTGAGGCACAGGCTGCCCAGAGAAGCTGTGGCTGTCCCATCCCTGGGAATGTTCAAGGCCAGGCTGGACAGGGGTCTGAGCAATTTGGTCTAGTGGAAGGTGTCCCTGCCCATGGCAGGGGGCTGGACTGAGAGGATCCTTAAGGTCTCTTCCAACCCAGACCTTATGAAGAAAAATGATACAGGGACTGCCTATACCCACCCTACNTTTTTTTTTTTTTGATGTCTGTTTTCTGTTTTCACAACTCTTATTTTATTTTCCTCCAGTTTGAAAGTATCTGGTCCTTAATGATTATCTGGTTTTGTACATTTTTTTTGAGATCCTTGAATCAAAAAAACCCCAAACTTTACATCTCTTTGCATTTATTACTAAAGCCAAATTACGCCTGTTTCTTTTCTTCTCTGTCAAACAATCTGGAAAGTGCTTTCCCAAAATCTGCACCTTGATCATGCAATATTTTATCTACAAAAATGCAGATCTCAGGTTTTTAGGGTGGTATTTTTTACTTGAATGGATAGAAGACATCTGAAGAAGGAGAAAAAAAAATCCCAAAACAAACCACCAACAAACCTTTCCTGGGAATTTTGTTGTTGTTGTCGTTGTTGTATTCTTTTTCCACTCCTCTACGTGAGGGTCACATATGTAAGTGGCCTTTCAGGGCAACATATATCCAAGATTTTTCCAATATAAATCAATAGTAGATATATTTAAGTTCCATTTTTAATATGCCATTCAATCTTTTTTTTTTTTTTTTGATAGAAAGAGAAAACCTGAGCTGCATCTAAATGGGTCACGGTACCTCATGTTTACTGTTAAACATGAATTAAATCTGAGTAGCTTGGCATATCTCTATAATAAAAAAGGCACTATTAATAAGATTTCATTAAATGGAGAGCTAATGTGTAACAGCCTTATATCAGATATGTGAAAACAGAGTTTCATAACAAGGTTGGGAAAAGTATTATCAAGGACCTAAGTAGAAAATCTGTCTTTCTCGATACTGGAGGAATTTATATTTGAAGAGTGTTCTTTCCTATTGAGATCTTCATTGACTTGTACAAAAACACCGCTTTTAATCTCAAATCCCCACTGGCATTTTCATATAAGCACTGAAAATGCTATTGGGCTTTAGAGATTTAATTTAATGAAGGAAAAGTATTTCTATTAAAGTGTGTAATTTTTTTTTATTTTATTTTTTTTTTAAACACAACATCTTCTGAGGAACCAGGGAAACAGGATTATTTTGAGCTCTGAAAAACTGACTAACCTGTGCCCTTGTAGAACTCCTGCTTCACAAAGGAAGCTTAACAGCCGTGGCAAAGCCTGTAGGTGCACTTGAAAAGGGACCCCACTGTCCCAAGTCATCCACACGGAGAATGCCAAGCCTGGGAAAGGCAGCAGAAAGAGAGGAAAAGAAATGTCCCCATTGCAGTCAGGTTGTTTGTGCTGAACTGCTGCATCATTAAGCTCCATTCTGAAATGTCAAAGATGGGGAAAACTCACCAAATAGCTACTAAATCTTCTGCATTAATAGACTGATCCTCTCATCTGTTCAAGTCAAAAAGTATTAGGTCTGGCTGGGTAGGTAACAAATTCACGGTTGGGGTAAATGAAAGCCACTCCATCAATTTGGGCAGAATTGCACCCGTGATGGGATAGACTGAATTGTGCCATTTAAGATTCCCTCCATAGTGATTCTCACAGCACTGCTCTTGTGAGGCTAAAAACCTTTGTTTCATCTGTGGATCGCCCATGTCTTTCTCGTATGAATATTCATTACAAATATAAATTCCTTTTCATATTGAGAAGGCAAGTGCACTTGACACCAGGAGGCCTCTCAACAGGACACTGCCAGGGCTGACAAGCTCAACAGCAGTTGTTCTATTTGTGTGCAGAGCCTGCAAAAAGTTAAATTTCCTCAATCTAAAAAAAAAAAAAAAGTCTTTTTTTAATTAGGAACCAAGCCAATCACCAAGTTACAGCAATGCAAACCTTACAAGTCATCTTCTACAACAACAGGTGAGCCCAGGAGTTATATGAAAAAGTTCTGTGACAGCACAAGAGGGTAGAGCAGATATAAATACCTGACTTCTCATGAGATCTCCTACTTATCTCATATTTGGACAGCCAGCTCTGCAGAGAGGCTGTTTCTGCAAGGAGGTGCAGATAACAGAGTACCCAGACACCACCACAAACAAGAAAAAGGGTCATCTCCCGCTCTGAAGTGAGACAACCTCAATGGAAAGAGAGTCTGAAGGTCTGTGATGAAACACTGATTTCCTCATAACCAGTGGAGAGAGTTGCTGTAGGTTTCACCAGACCTAGAGCCCAAACCAGAGCCTGCTAAATCCCCCAGTTCCCTTTCCCAGGTTTAGCTGCCCATGCTGTCAGTTCAGCACCCTCAGCCCTTTCAGGTAAGTACTTTTCCCCCCAAGCACGAAATTGTGGACAAAAAGATAATTGTGCCATTGGCCTCAATAGATCCACGATTCCCCCATGTGCTCAGCCAGTACAGCCACGAGTATTTTCACTGCTGGGAGTTTCTATGACTAGCAAAGGAAAGCCAAAGTTGGGATTTCACATAGCTTCCTGCATCAGGTTTGTGATCAGTGCCAAAGGACCCCGTGCTTCATTTCACAGGGTTAAAAAGTCAAATATGACAAATCTGGGAATACGGGCAATCACCTGAAGTAGCTGGAAAAGCAAATGCACCAGAGTCACAGAAGGAACATAAAATTAATTTTCATTTAAACTTAATTAAAACAGTGGTCAAAGATCATCTTTGCATCTTTATTAAAATAAACACATTGTTTGGTGGATATTTGGACATCTGAGCTTGACACACGACTATTTTACTCTAATTGGCTCCATTTATTTTTTATTGTGGGTAGCATGATGGACCACATTCTGATTTTATTTATTGCACTTGAAATAGTCCCATGTGGGTGCACAGCTCAAGTGCAGACACAGTGTTGATGCTTGGATTAACAAACATCCAGAAGTTCCCATTTCTACCCAAAAGTTTGCAAATAGTTATTCTGCAATAGACTCCTTTTTGGTTTTGCATGAAATCAATCAATATTATTAAAGCATTTTTTACAGTGGCTTGCTAAGGAAACAGGAGGTGCACTGGGTTATGCCCTGCATAAAACCACAGTCCTGCCTCAAAGGCTATCACAAAAAGGGCAGATTAGTTCCCTTCTTCCACAATCTAAGCATAAACAGGAGAATAAAAGCCTGATTTGATGGCACATGGTCTGGATAATACAAAGGTCTATCTAGTTTGTTTGTTTATTTTAAAACCTCCATCTATTTTTTCAATCAGAAGCCAACCTGTCTCCCTAAACCAGTTTACCCAATTTGATTCAGAACAATCCTGAAAGGCGTGACTAGCCCTGCCATGAACGGCCTCAAACTTTGGACACAGGTGCACCTCAGAAAACCAAACAGAAATCCCAGTACTGCTGATAAAAAACTCCTTCTGGGTAAGGCTGAAGCCACGAGGGACCACCCTTCAGCCAGCATAAATCGTTCCTGCTCTGCTGGAGACACTGGAATTGGGAGTGACTACTTGCCTCAGCTAAGGAATGGCCCCAAGTCGCTGGCTCATCTCTAATGCCACTGCCAGGGGACAAGGTGGGTGGAAAGGAGAAAACAAGCAGGGAGAAAAGGTTGATGGAGAGCAGCAGACAGTGTTGTTTCTGGTTTGTTGTTATTTTTTTCAAGAAGCTGGCACTGTTAATAGAAATCCTCCCTCTTCCACTGCATTCTTATGCAAAGCTCAGATCTGAAGGTTACCTGCTTCCCCAGTGACTTGAAATGGAATTTTTTGTCAAGTAATCTCTTCAATCTGCCTCTTCCTGTATTTACGGAGCATAAAAGTAACCATAAAATGCCACCTTTTTTGAGCAAATCTAATCTGCCCTCCCAGTAATACCAGGCCACATGATGATTATCTTATTTTCTCTTTGACAAACGTGGACTTATTGGCTGGTCATTGTCAAAAATATGCATGTCTCTACATCAGATACATAAGAGTAAAAACAAATAAAAAATATGAAACATTGAGCATAGGCAATAAGAGCTGATGTCTCTGCCTGGTGACCTGTTCTGCAGAGTCAGTGACACAGAGCAGTCTGTCATTTTCTCTGCACTGTTTATGGCTCTTCCACTCCTCTTTTCCACTTCAGTTTCAGACAAGGAAAGAGGTAAAAAAGGACAAGATGAGTAAAGAAAACTACTTCTGCATGAAGGACAAAAACAAAAAAAAAAAGAAAAATCAAGCTCTTAACAAAAGGAAAGCAGTGAAATAGCCTGGTTTTGGACACCTTGTTTGGGGTAATCAAGAGCTCTATAAAGAGACAAGGTCAAAGGTTTCTAGAGAGGAAGTTTCACTCGATTTTCTATGGATGGAGACAGACTGTAACTGAAGCTCAACAAATGCAGAATGCAAACAGTAAAGAGGAGAGATAAAAAATAAGCATCTATCCCAGACTCCCGGCTATGAAGGGCTGGGAGAGGAAGAACCAGCCCTTAGAAAACCCAAAGTGTTACTTAATTCAGCAAGAAATAACAAGCAGCCAAAAGGAAGCAGTGACAGCCTCAGTGGGGATGCTACTCCTGCAGCAGATCCGAGCTGCTGGAGTGCCAGCACAGTGACACTCAACTGGAGCGGTGACAGCCCGATGTGACCACTGCAGGGGACAACACAACTCCCTCCCTGAAGTTTCACTGCCCGACTGAGCAACCCCCAGCCACATCTAGGTCAGATACAGCCACTCAGATCCTAAACTCAAAGGAGAGCTCTCCTCTCCCACTGGACGGAGAAGCCTTGGATCCCTTTCCCGGGCTGACAGGAGAGGTTTGTACCTCGGTCCCGGCAGTCAGGCGGCACAGAGCCCAGCCGGTGGGAGAGCTCCTTTGCCAGCAGCAGCAACGGATGTTACAAGGGAAAAAAAAAAAGGTAAAAAAAGGTCAATCGTAGCCTCGGGCAGAGGAATGGAGAGTTCTTCTGGCTCCATGGGAAAGCACGGGAGAGCAAAGCCTGACAAAGGAAGTACTGAGGCTGCAGGGAAGAGATTAGGCAGCATCACATCCAGGAGGATATTCAAAAAGCTCTGTCCTTTTTGAATCCACGGGATTTAGACGATAAGGAGGAATCAGGGCACCTAACTGCCTTCCTGTACCTTGGCTTTCAACCAGGCTTCATCCCACCTGGCTTTAAGAATTTAAGTAATGAGCCAAGCACCTCCAGAGGGCACAGCCAGCGTTGGTGGGACCAGGCACAGTTTGGAGCTCCCGGTCCTCTTGCCCTGCCTGCAAGGGGAGTGTGGAGCCTCCAGCCTGGGCAGCTCAGATAAATGCTCATCCTTAGAGATGACAAATCTATAGTTTAGTCTCTCCCCGTTTCTCCCTCTGTGAAATAAAGGTCAGCTCTCTCCTATCACAAGCACAGCCATACTTACCACGGGCAATTCTCAGTGTGAAAGCTTCATCCTGCTTCTGCTTCACACAGGACTTCTACAGAGGAGGGATCTGAGAAAAGCCTCAGTTCTGAGATGTACTTCTGCCAGGTGTGACACAAACTATATTCCATGACTGCCTAATCCAAGCCAGGACCTGGGAATATTCTGTGTTGGGAGAAAAGGCAGCAAGAGCCTTGTCTTTATGGTGTGGAGAGCAAAGAAACGGGGAGAAACCACAGAAGCCTTGCTTAGGTCCAGCAGCCACATTAAAGAACCCCCATAACAGTCATTACACTTTATTCCTGCACTTTCATTTTCCAGTATCATGAGACACACTCCAAAGGCATATTTGCATTGCCAAGGTGTTACCAAAGTGAAGTGAAAGAGCTTAAAGCTTCTTTTATAGACAATGCATCTATTCATGGCAGATAAAGGGATTAAAGATCCTACTAAAATCCATTAGAATCGGGAGTAATACTGCCACATATAGTTTTATTTTGCACTTTTATTATACCTTTCCTCACAGGATCTTAGAGCACTTGTCAAGTGAGAAATTAGGCTCTGCTACTTTAGCAGCATAAAACAAAAACCCTGCTTTCAGATAGAGAGGACAGTTCCACTGACAGCTGAAGGTCACACAGGAATAGAGGCTGGCTTGTGGGTTTCTGCTCTAAAGCCCATTCTCTTTTTCAATTAAAGGGATGACAGTGCCACATACACGCAGTACTTGGGGTAAACATTTGTCTGAGTTCCTCATCTCCTCCTACCATTATCTGCACCACTTTTATTTGAATGCCTCATCATTTTTTTTTTCCAGAGTTTTCTGCAAAATTCAAATGAACCGTGAACAAGAGAATGAGAGGTTTATTGAGCCATAGCAGGCTAACACTACCCATGTTCCTGCATGATTCGAATACTCAAGTGGCCCAGATGCTCTAACATTCAATTAATGAATTCTGGAGATTTGGGAAGGGGGTGGAGGGAGGAAAAAAAAAATTACACAAGATGTTGGCTTTGCCATTGCATTATCCTAGGTGTCTCATTCTGATGAAGGTTAATGAGGAGAGTTCAAATGCTAAGACATAATTAAATAGCAATAATTAAAGAAGCTGACACTGCTAGAAGGAGCAAATGGGAAAAAGTAAGATTGTTTCCCTTTAAAAAGAAGTAGGATGTTATTGCTCTAAACACAACCCTAGCAGGTTCATGAAATGAATCCCTGTATTCCAAAACATGAGGCAAGCACTCATTAACTGGTATCATTACACATTTAATGCTGCTTGCCTTGCCTTCCCCAGTGCCATTTGCCTGTTTTTGGATGGGATCCTCAGCACAGCGAAGCCCATTTGGCAAGACTGGACCCTGCTCAGATGGAGACGAGCTGGTCCTGGCCGGCACACAACTGAGAGGGCTTCAGACATTCCCCAGATGAGCACATTAGGAAAGCTGACAATGAAAACCACTGTAAGACAGGCAATGCCCTGACCCATAATATTCTAGAAGCAGCCAGTGCAGGACATAAAACTGAATCTTTGGAAAATTGGAATATTCAGATCCTAAAAGCTCTGGACATTTGGGTTCATTGGATATCCTTGCTTTAGACTGCCTGGTTCACGCAGCGTGAAGCAGAAAGGAGGAATAAGAAAAAAAAAAGCAACATCTAATTTATTTTTCTAATTAATTTGCAGCTGCTAGTTAACATGCATCTTTTGTTAATGACATCAAAACTTCCCACTGTTCAGAAAATTTCACTGATTTACTGAACACTTAAGAATCACTCAGCACTGTCAACATGGCAAGCATTGCCATGGTAAACACCAGTTTGCCTGCTGTTGAAATCCAACTCCGCATTAATGGAAATGAAGGAGACAAGAGGATCTCTCCAGGCTGAATAAAGGTATGTTTAGATACCTATAAGGAAAAGAAAGGAGAATATGTTGTTAAAAATTCAGTGCAAGCCGGCCTCCCACAGAAAGTGTCTTTTTTTAAGCAGATTGATTCTGACATTTCACCTTTCTCCTGACCAGTTCTGGCACAGCATCCATCACTGCAAACACCTGAGGAGCACTAAGTCTCCTTTTGTAAACCTGCCAGCAGCCAGTCAAGGCAAAACTTGCAGCTTTTTAAACAAAGGTGCAAAATCCAGTACCAGAGCAGACGGGTAAGAGCTCATTTTAATCCCAAAGTCCTGCCAGCATTTGAAGATAGGTCTCAGTGAAAATCCAGTGCATCAATGCACTGAACTCTCATGAATGCTTCCTTGGGCCATTTTGTCTTTCTAAGAAACTAAAATTATGAGGGGAAAACCACTAGGAATAGGACTAAGAACAAAAAATGCCCCTCCCTGCCTATCTCCATTAGTAGGGTGTGCTGCCCTTGTTCAGTGGTCACCGAGGGGAGTCTGTTTACAGAGGACTGGTGGCTGAGCCTTTGGCAGCAGGAATGTGTCTCCCATAATATGTTTCTGTCCATCTGAGCTAAAGTGCTCTGCTGTCTCTTTCTACCTACAGATGTCTTAAATTCAAGGCAAGAACTTGGCAGGAGTCTGAAACCAGGCAAAAAAGTACTGCAAATATATTCATGGAAGTTGTACATTTTGAAGCTCAGCAGACAGAAACCTAATTATAACTTCATAAGCTCTTCCCAAGGTTGATTCCACAGCGGCAGAACCTGGATAATCAACTTTCTGAGGCTGGTCACAGGGAAAAAAAAAGCCTTATTTTCTGGACAGATTCAGGAGGGAGAAATTCTTCCAGTTATGCAGGAGCTCCAAAGGAATTGGCTGCAGGAGATCAACCACCCATTGTAGCCTTGATACCAGCTACAAAAATAAAACATAAATTACAAAACTCCAGATGAACAGCCCCAACCCAAAACCTGTAGGCAAAGGGCTCTTGACTCAAGAACTCACACCCGTTTCAGGATCTGCACCAGCAGAAATCCAAAGGGTTCTCACATTAACTTTTACTGTGATAAAGCCACTTTTGCCCTTCAAGGCTTTTTGCAGAGGTTTCAAACTGTCAAAAACCCAATTTGCATCCAGAGAAATGAGATAAATGCAAACCATCTTTAGCTTTTAAGGCCAAAACCCGCTGAAGTTCCCATGACAATGACTAGAGGGCATTTAGATACATCTGCCTGCTCATGACATGTTTTCATTCTTTCACTGCCTCAACTGCTGTACTCAAAAAACCTTTGTTTATTTTATCTCCTATGTTTCATATTTCTCTTCAGGTTGTTGGGGTTTGTTTTTAGGGGTTTGAGTGGGGGTTTTGCTGTGTTTTGTTTGTTTTGAAGGATGAATTGCCTGACTGGCTCAGAATGACAGAATACATAATTACCAATTGTGAATTGTTAGAGCACCATAAAAAAGTCACAACAAATATTTACAGAATTTGCAACAGCAGTCAAGGCCTCAGGTACTGATCATCAGTCTCCAGAAAATCAAGAGTTAAACATGAACATCTTAACTGTTTTCTCCTTTGAACTGTTCCTAATGAAACAGAACGGCCTATATTAATGGCCTTTAAGAGATTACAGGATGCAAAGACTAAATCTGGCTCTTAATAGTCTAAACCTAAAATCTGATCAATTCAGGTAGAACTACAGAGACAGTAAACTTCCAGAAAGAAAGACTTCTAAAAATTACTAACAAATCTCCGTCTGAGGAAGATTTTTTTTGCTGCTCAACTCTTCATCTCACTATTTCTTAAAGAGTTTTATCAGGTTGGGAAAACTGATGGGGAAAAAGTTGCAAGTAATTTATATTTCTGTAATCCTACATAAATATAGCTATAACTCTGCTTTTATGTGTAACCTTTTGTTCACCTCACACAGTGCACATTCTGCAGGCCAAGAGCTGTGCCATTGTCTTTTATCCATGGTTAGGCACTTCTGTATTACTCCAAACTAATGAAACATAATGTTATCCTAATCTCCTCTGTAAAGCTTATCATCAATTGTCAATTATCCACAGCGCTGGGATGAGAAGAGGAAATAACAAAGTTGGCTCAGCAAAAGAAATTGATAAGGTGAAGCACATTTAAATTCGATAAATCAGTCACTGTTTTTAAGATGTATTTTTTTGAAAGGTGAATTTAAGAAGTAGGATGAGATCACCAATGTGCAAAAGGGTTTTCAGAAGATAAATATCAAGATGATTCCTAAATAACATGGGTAATTGGCTGGTGAACAATCAAAAGACTTTACTATATTGCAGCTTCTTTCTTTCTTAGAGTACATTTAAATGCATCATTTCATCTCTCACTGTGATTTATACTACTTTTATATAGTCTGTATTACAAGAAAGTTCTGGCCTTCAAATCAGATAGGTCCTCTAGGAACTCAATTATTCACCCAATGAAAAGCTACATGAAGTCCCCCCATATAATGATTTTTCCTGGCAGGGATTCCTAATGAAGTGATGTTCCAGTCAAGCAAGATGGTGGACAAAATGGGACATTTGCAGGCAGCACATTCAAAATTATACACAGACAAAATTTAATTACTATTGAATCATCAATTTCACTATGCCGAGTTTTCTCATAATTAATGAGGAGGCTATTCTCAATTTTCAAAAATAATATGTACAGTGCAAGGCCATACACAGCTGTTTCAGACAAAATCAGAAGGCTTTGCCTTTGAAGATTGCCAAAAATCTGTAACATTCAAGCGCAGTAATTGAAAGTTTTGGCATTTTCTTCAACACAAACACACAGAACACACATGCTGAGTACAGCAAAGAAATTCTGATTCAGCTTTTAGAAACGTATGTACCAAATGTCCATTTCAGCATTCAACTGATTTCTGGCCAAATGAGCAGCATCCTCTCTCTGTCAACACTAAAGGTAATGCATATCCACCATCACCTTCATCGATTTAAAAACAAAAACAATAAAAATAGGGAAGAAACTACTAAATGGACTTTTTTCTTTTAACAGGAAACCCTATTTTTATTATCCTAGAGGCCAGGCATAGGAGAACAGACACCGCAACAATATTCTTTCCTCCATCAAATGCTTCACAATTTCAAAGAAGTGAGAAGAACAATCAAATTAAGAAAAGCTGAGGTGTAAGAGGAGTCATCAAACACAGTGGGGTTAAGACTGATTACCACATAAAATCCTGCCAATACCATCAGCTCTCTGTTTATTGTGAATATGTACAGGGTTAATTTTTCAAAGGCAGATCCTCTAGCATGCCAAGCCTGTTTTTGTTCATGTGGAGATGATGTGTATACTTCAAAAATCACATTTCTAAAGCCAGGAGACATATTCTGCAATGAAGCTGGGAAGGCACCTACAGAGTTTTGCTCATTTACGTCACACAATGTAGAAATCCATGATGCAGAATCTCTGTCATTCCACATTTATCTGCTAACAACTCCATACTGGGAATCATGTTTGCACAGAGAAAAATTTCCTTAATAGGAAGAAAACCATGCTAAAACTCCATCAGATTTGTATTTTACCTGGGACACCCTGCCTCCCATCCTTCAGTAAACAGCCCAATATGAATACAATATTCCAGAGACTCACTTATCTCCACCTAATAGTCCACTCTCTTCCCTCACTTCCTTCAGCACGAAGACAAATTATATATGGTTTTTAAATTCATTCTTTTGGTAATAAAGAAGCTTCTTATCAGTGATTTCATGCATTAAAGTGATGTCCCCTGGAGGTATAATTTTCCACCATACTCATTTTAGCATCTGTTGGACCACACTGTATTTACAATCTCCCTGTGCACTAATATCTGACCCCTGGCCTTGAGGTAGGAATGCTGATTGCCAGCTTTATCTGACAATTCTTCCTTTCCTGCAGTGGCCTCCAAAAGTAAATGAAGATTAGTTTGCTTTCAGGGCTTATTGATTAAGGATGGTGGTTGTGAACTAACTTGGGTCATGATGGCTTAAAGAGGTCTGGGGAGGCAGAGCAGTCATTTTCCTGCAAAGATAACTGAAACCACAGAATGATACACGCAACACAGACACGCCCAGGGTTTGGGGGCAGATGGTGCTTTGTGCTGTAAAGAAACACACATACAGAAGCATGTTTCCCCCTGCTTTAAAAACCCTTTAAAAATCACTTTTCCCCTAAAGCTCAGGAAAGGAAATGGGGTGATCACAATCTCCAAGATGCTCCTGTGCGGTCACATGTTTTCTTCTTGCGCAGGGCTTTTCATCAAGGATCTCAAATTACTTTTCAAACACTGATTAATCCCTACCTGCGAGATAAGCATTCTCATACACACAGGAGGACACAGAGTGTTCAACAGCTTATCCAAGGACACAGAGTTCATGAGCTGTGGAGCTGGAAACCAAACCCAGCCTTGGCTGGGGCACAGGGGATGTGATCCCCAGAGCACACCTCCAACCCACGATATTCCGTGCAACGCTGCACAGACACATCACCCCTCACTCAAAATAAGCTTTATAAACACTTTCAGCTATTAAAGAAAGCCATCATGGGCTTCCAAATAAAATTCATACCTCCTATAGGAGCGGCAGTGGGGAGGGAGATGGCCTTGGGCTGGAAAGACATTGTGTTGGAGGAGGCTGGAAAATGTGGGCCTGACAAGAGTTTCAGGCTTAAATTTGCTCTTGCTGAAGACAACAACAGATCATCTATCACCTCCCAATAGAGTTAAACCCCAGATCTAACCCCAGGCCCCCTGGAAGAAGCATAAATAACAGGATTTCCACGGAGGAGGAAGACAATGAAGAGCACCACTCACTATTAACTTCTCAGTAGTGGAAGGACTCATGAACTCAGTGTTTGTGGGCTGCAGTCTTTGACTGAGGCAAAACAATTCAGCTTAGTACTAGAAAAAAACAGCACAGAACCATCACTAAAGTTTCACAGAGCTACCATTTCTTAAATCTGTGTTTAATATTTCACTTAATTCTCATGAACTAGGTACACTTGTAAAGCAGCCAGCAGCTATAGAGAGAAATACAATACAAATATGTAAAAATATTTCATATTTTTGTAGGTGATGATGAAGAAAAGTGAATTGATAATAAAGTGCTGGTTAAACCTTAAAACGAAACAGGAGTAAAACACTTAAAATCTGAGATAAACCAGATTTTAAAGGAGCTATACAGGCTAGCAATATTTTAAGTATGCACAAAAACACAAACTGAAGAAAATATAGAAAATATTAATTGAATAAAAAAATCAGTGCAGCTTATTTAATATTATGTTTAATAAACAAATTGCTGAAGTCTTGCAATTTCTCCTTATGCAGTTCCTGCACATCTGCCCTGCTGTGTGTAACATTTTTCTCATCCTGTGTCCACGAACCCCCTCTCCCATGAGCAGAATCCCAACCTACACACGAACCCCTCACCTCTCCTGCCCTCCCTGCCACTGCACTGGTTATGGCATCCTCTTTTCCTGCCTTCAGTTCATACCTTGCTATTAAACACAGTAATTGGACTCTGCCCTTCAGCACAAAGAGGCAGTTTCAAACATTTTTTCTGGATTCAGTGCGGATTTCTGTGGTGGTTTGTCAGTAAGCCTAACAAAGACTGACTCCAAGTGAAGGGATAATCTGCCTGTGTTTACTACACAGTTCTGTTCACTACACAACTCTGCTTCCCACTTGCTTTGGTCATGTAAGAGCAAAAAATCAGAATTTCTGATGTTGTCTTACATTTTCTTCTAGGTCACTTAAGGAACTAACATCATACATCTTATACAAAATCATCACAAAAATGACTCCTAGATTTTGGCCCTTACAGAAGACTCTGCAAAGAGCTGGGCTGGCAGCCACCGTGTCTAACAGGATGCAGTTCAGCTGAAGAGTTTCTGGTTCTGCACTGACATTCTTCAGGCTGCAGAGCAATGTGTAGCTCACAATCATTATTTCATTAATATCTAAAACTCTTCAGGTGGTATTGTGAAACAAACACTGAGAAAAGGCAAGGCAATCAGTAAGTTTTTCCAAACCAATACATGGGAACCAGCACAAGAGAGGGATTTGAACCAATATTTGTTATGCAGAAACAGGTGTCAGCACTCATCTGCACCCCAGAGAACAGCAATAAGGAAGAAAAAGGTATCTGTATATACTATAATGAATTTTTCCTTTTCACGTGCAGTTGGAGGAGGTTATTTATTGAATTCAAAGGTTGAAATATTTTCTTTCGTATCAAAACTCTTGGAAATAGTAAAAAAACCCATAAAATCAGATGTCATTTCTCAAGATGTTCCATTGGACTAAGGTTGACAATTGATTTTTTCAGGGCTCAGAAGCTGATCCCAGGTAGGATTTAAGGCAATTGTGAAGTTAAATCCATTTTCTTCAGTACACCTTTTGTCTTAAAAGGAAAAGAACATATATTTTTATACCTATATGTGTGTGTGTGTGTATATATATAGATATATATACAGGCCAGCACTTCAGGCTGATTAAAAGATTACCTGCACAAAAAGTCTTTCTTGCAAGGCTCCTAAATCATTGATAATCAGTAAGAAAAGATGCAAGGAACCATATTCAAGGGAGAAAAGCCTGTGTAAGCAGAGTTTCTCATAATTACCCTAATATCTAAATTTGGAAAGAATAGTAAAAGCCTCTCACGCTTGCTTCACTGACGTGATTCAGCCAAACATCTGGAGGAACAAGTGTTTAGAAAAGCTTCTTCTTCCTACCTTTCTATTTTCTGTTCTTCCATTTTAGGATCCACTTTCAAGTGATGCTAGTTATTTCAAACAGGCCAATTATATTCTTGAACAGGATTATTTCCCCTTTGCAAAATATGGCCACTCCTGTTCAGAAGAACTTGAATCCACTTGATTTTTCCAAAAATGAGAACACATGCCCTCATTCCCCCTCTAAGCCTACCCCTCCTCCATTTCATCTCAAAATGCACCATTTGATTGACATTCTGCACTGTGGTCTGGTCTGAATTTCAGTGGCTGGGAATTCAGTACAAGTCCCCCTGGGCCAAATCCACACAGGTCCAGGAGTGCCCAAAAATGTGATGATTGAATTAGAACCTTCAGAGAAGCTAAAATGCATAAATCCACACAGACATGAGGTAGAAATGCAAGTTTGGTTTTAAATAAGTAGATTTTTTTTAAAGTAGCAAATAAGAGACTGAATTAGTTAGTATGAAAATGACCTAAAACCTAGTTTAAGATTCAGTAGCTTTGCCTTTTGCAAAGATAGATAAACTGTAGACATAATGAAAACAATGTAACCTTGCTAAACATTCCTAGATAGAATAATATATGTAGAATTTGTGTTAGAATTTGCGTTTGTCTTCGCATATCAATCTTAGCTTAGGATGGGTCTAGCAATATCGTAGAAAATTCGTGTCGGTACCTGAATTTCAACTTCCTTTGCCTCAGCAAAAATGTGCAGAGCATCCAGGAATAAAAGCTCAGACCCATAATCAAATTTCTCAGCCCTGAGAAGCCTCTCACCTGGGACAATTCCTGTAGTTCAATGTGGCTCATCTTGTGAAACAAATTCCCTGCGCTCGAATCTCAGCCAGAGGTGTTTGGGCAGGAGGATGTTCCTGCTTGTGGCCAGAAGGGCACAAGAAGTGGCCAGAGGCAGCCAGCAGGGCTCAGCCGAGGCTGGATACCTGGATGGGCAGATGGAATTCGGTCAGGTCTCATAAGGTCAGCCACACTTTGCCTTTTATAAGCTCCTTCTGTGTGAGCTTATAAAACCTGGCTACATTCTATGTGTATTACACCACACCAGGCAGTATTTTAAGGAATTGCCCTCAAAAATCCTCCTCATACATTTGGATAAGTGTCCTAGATGAAGAAGGCACTAAAGACTTGTCACACTCGGATGTTTTTTAACAAGCTCTGCCCGCACATCCCTCCACAGTTCTGGCTCCAGGTCTTGATGTTTATTTCTTACACACAAGCCTCTCAGCCGACAGAAAACAAACAAAAAGCTTTGCTCTGAAGCAAGATACTTGACCGCTGGAAAGATGTTTAACTTTCCCTTTGTTCTTAGGCTGGGAGAGGAGGGGGAAAGAGCTGAAATTCCTGGTTAAAGTTACTCTCATCATGCTGCATCAGAGCTGGCTAAATCAGTCACGCTGCATTACTCTACATGGCTGATTTAGCCTCCTATGATGAGTCACTGCAGTCAGGCGTCAGCAAAGAGATGTGCTACTTTAGAAAACGAAAAAAATAAAAATCAGGGTAGGTGCTGTGTGCCCAATTTTGCCTTTCAAATGGAATTTTTGTTGTTGTTGTTAATTTTTAAGCATGGTAGGAGTTTATTGGATCTGCTGTGACTGTCCAAAGAAATTGTTCTCATCTTCATTCTTTATTAATTTTTGTCTGGAGGCCCCCAGTGCAGGTGGGACATTGTCACATTGAGCAGTGCACATTTGTGTGGGAACAGGCAGTGACAGCATTCCCTCCCATCTCAGCACACCAGCAGAAGCAGAGGAAAGAAAGAGCTCAGAGCAGTAGGAGTCTGGCCCAGGGTTCCCAGGGCCCAGACTATAATAGTTCTCTAAACCACCAAAACCCCCCAAAATTACTTCCAGTTTTTCACACGTTTTAAAAGGCACAGGGATGAAGGAGAAGGGCAAAACCGAGAGACAAGGATTTGGGCTCTGACAATTAATAAGACAAGAAGAAAAGTCAAGTTTTAGTGACCTTGACATCTTGTCCTTCCCCATTGTCTGTAGGTTTCAACAAGAAGCCCCCAAATCTTCCTGCCCCAAGAAAACCTGCAATGCCCAGCCTCGTCCAGCACATCATCTATGTGCTGTGGAAAAGGGGATGGAGCACAAACAAGTCACTGTCCTGCTTTTGTGGAACACAGGCCCAACTGGGCTGGCTGAAAAAGCTTTTTTTTTTTTGGCACTTAAAAGTTTTGGGTTGTATTTCTACAGAATCCAGAGACTATTTCAGTGCTCACAGATTGCAATATAATCCCGGAAAACTATATAAATCGTGGTCCCAAGATAGATCTCCTCTTCCTTTTCTTTTTTTTCCCCTGCCTTCATTTCCTACTTCCTCTCATTTGCTTTTAGATGCCTGGGTAGATTTAGATTAATCTTAGAGCTGAAATGTTACACTGAAGGGTTGTATTAATGCCTGATCTAGCTACTGCATCCTACTGTAATTCATGCACATCGGTAATAAAAATAATCCTCTGGGAAAAATATAGTGGGGAAAGGATTCTTTTTTTTTTTTAACTCCGTGACTGTCAGCACATTTTCATTCTAAAGAAAACTAAAAAAGAGTTTCTAAAAAGATACTGCAGTAGAAACCTTTAATGGGAATATCTCTAGGTAGCTGATCATTTCGATTCACCATGGACGCAGTTTGTTTTCAGTCTAAAATAAAACGAGTGGGAAAATTGCAAACCCAAAATATTATATAACTGCATTCCACGTATTTTTTACTTTCCTTCATTATTACTTTGCAGTTTCTAGTTTAAGAAGCCAAAGATCAGACTTTTCCACATATTGCAGAGCCTATTCAAGTGCCACTTAATCACTTGCCGACAGCTAAATGGGTGCTCCAAAAAGACCCAGTCCTGTCCTCTTCACATGAGCATAATGTATCAGAACCCAGGTGCACCACTTCTAAAAAGCAGAGTTTGCACCAATTTTTCCTACTGTTAAGCCTCTTTTAAGCAGCCTTCTAAAATAAACATATTCTAATTGAACTGCTCGTAACACTTGGCAACATCTTTTGCTACAGAAAAACTTAAAGTGCTTTTTTTTCCATTTCTAAAAAGGCATCCAGGAAAAATAACAATAAAAAATAGACAGTTCATCCAAGGCCATAAGAGATCATAGATTTTCTACAGAATTAATATGCATGATGAAGAACAAAACATTTATTTACAGGGTATATTAACGGAGGAAAGGAAAAGAATTTTCCTTTGCATCACTACACACACTGACACGAACAAGTAATCATTCAAATGCTTTTAAGAGATGCAGTCTCGCTTGTACAACTCTGGAGTCACAGAGAAATGAATGTGGATTACAGCAGCAATAGAGAAGCTATAAATACACATACTCTGCCAGTCACATCTGGTGGGATTTTTAATGCAAGATCATGGTATTGATATATTTCTTCTTATAGATGATTTAAACAGTTATTTAGGATCTCAAGATTAAAAATAGTCTTTTAAAGAGCAGGCAAAGGTATGATGGTATGATTCCTTGACTTCCTTTACTGCACTTTCATCTCAGAAAAAAACCCTGCTTACTTATGGAATATCCCAGCCATCAATCAAAGATAAGATCTTTAAACAAATAGGATGCTTAAAATAAATTGTATTATGTGGGAAAATAAAATAAAGTAACACACCAATTAATTCAAGTGAGTGTTTTGCTGGAAAGGATTAATTTTAACACAATTTGAATTTCAAAGTTGAGGCAGTCTTCCCAAGTCCTGTACCTGTTGTTCCTGCCTACCTTATCTGCATTCTTCTATTTGACTGGTTTATGGTTAAAGTGGGGAAAGGGAGATAGGGTTAGAAATAAAAAAATAAAATTAAAAAAAGAAAGCATATTTTAGTTAACGTGTTCTCAAACAAAGATACAGAAAATCCTCCCTCGCCCAGCTCAACCAAAACAAGCCTGATTGTTTATGGTTTCACAGCTTCACCCAGCTCAAAATGGGAAGGATTTTTAAGGTCCTAAATTGTCAAATGGTGACACCACTTTCTGCCTCCTTTAAAGGATTATTCTTTTAGCTTTCTTTAAATTCATCAATTCCTGACATTCTGTCTGCCCTCTCTACCACCTCAAATAAATATCAAAACAAAAGGAGAGCATATAAAAATCCACTCTACCAGCAAAGACATTTCTTCAGAACGAAACAGAACCCACACAGCCCAGCATGACTGGAGAAAACTTTTATTTTCTCCTCAAACCACTAGAGGAATCACAGAAAAAAATCAGATAGGAAAACATCTGGATTTTCTACTCAACTTTAGAAGGAGTAACCTCAAAACTGAATGTGGTTTAGTCAAGGTGTTTCATTCCCATGCACGACAGAGCTGATCCCCAGCCAGAGCCAAACTGTGGGACTTGCACTTCCCCCTGCATGGCTCAACAGGTCAAGGCTTCCACACAAACCAACCACAATCTTCTAGAATAAATCCTTCAGCAGAGAAACATCCAGCAATTTATTTTTTTTTTAAACTAGGGGCAAGAAGATTTTCTTCTCTTTCCCCTTATGTTTATCAAACATTTATTGTTGCCATTGCAAAGAAGAAATCACCTTCTAATTCCCGAGTACTTCTGCGTTCCTCTGGAATGGGGCACCATTTTGTTTTATAACCCCTAATTTTTTATAGATCTTCCCCTGCCCCTCAAACTTCAAGTGAAGGAGAACTGGCAAAGCTTTATGTTGCATTTTTCTATGATTGCATTGTGCCCAGCACCAAGAGTGAATTTCAGAGGTGGTGAAATCAGCTATAATCCCCACCTCCTCAGCAAATGAAGAATTCTGAGTCACTCTGAAACTTCACTTACAATTTGATGCTGGAACTAATAAGCTGAAGCAACTGAGAACGTGGTCCAAGCAAGCATCAACATACAGAGTTTGCAGAATGATGCAAGCCAGGAATTTGGCCCAACAGATGTTTAACATGAGCAGTAGCCTTTGCAGCGTGCTACAACTCAGGACCTTTCAGGCTGAGCAAAGCAAGACATATTTCTTGTACAGCTGTAAATCTTAACTCGTCTCTAGCAAATGCAACTTTTTTAAAAGGAACACTGTAAGACCATCCAGAGCAGGGCATAACATAACTCATCTTTATTAGGGAGCAAGTATCATTTTTCACGGGGGAAACATACTATATCCAAAAAGAACAGGACAAGGGAGACATAGATCACTTAATCTTCCAGGAGATGAAGGCAGATCTGTGTGAAAGCTGGCATGGAAAAAACCAGGACAATCAGAGTTGGTGATCAAAACAAAGGGAGAAGTTACAAGCAGAATACTTGAACATGACAAAGAAAAGGAACTCAGCAGTACAAAGATATGCCACGTACTTACAGGTCAAGGTAATCCAAGCTTGATTTGGGACAAAAATCCTTTCATTCAAAAGTTCACCTCGCTATCCTAAAAAAACCCCTAAACTGTAGCTGCCAAACTATAAGGAAATTCGTAGGTGTTTTACTTTACCCACTGACATCTGTACTGCATCTTCCATTTAGCATGAAGCATTTCCAAGGCCAGTGTAATTCCTGGAATAATATTACAATGTGCACACAGTTATTTGTCAGCCCATAACCAAACACCAAAATTGGTTCTGATGGAAGGTGCCATTGCTCACCCTGGACAACATTTACTGTCCAAACAGATAGAAATTTTGTAGCTAAAAGGAACAATCTTTTAATTATTATTTTTAATCATCAGTGCAGACACCTCATTAATACGAACCAAAAAGGGACTTGACCTAACATAATACACTATGTCAGAAATGAACAAAGGACCCTTCCTTTCTTATCAACAACCATTTTTGATTAAAATGTCCACATTTGGATTCAAGCTTATTGCAAGAGACTTACTTTGGTGAATAATCTGGCTTTCCTAAGCGAGTGAGTCCTGGGTGAAAAAAAGATCAAGGGAGATCTGTAACTATTCCCTCAGACAATCATGTACTCTGCATGTACCACAGAAAAGCATTAGAAGGGCTGGGTGCCACGTCCTTACTTCCCCCGGGAGACAGTCTTGTAAGAATTTCACTCACTCCTTTCCATGGAGTGCTCCTAATTTCCCTTTTGCTGTTCCATTTTGACCTTTTGCTCTTCTACTCTTTGTGTTTCAAGGTAGCCCAGACTTTCTGGGCCCGGATGCACCTGGGATAACATTTTCAGGCACGTTCAGCATCACGAAGACCTTCAGTCCGCTTCCAGCCACTCTCAGAGGCAGGCCCAGTGGATATGGCCAGTGGAGCACATTTTCCAAGAAACTAATGCAATAAGCAACAGTGTCTCCAAGTTTGGCGGAGAAAAAGAGGTCACCACATGTTTGGCAACACATCATTAACTCCCCAATTATGCACTAATGGGCATCTGATATTTCAAAACCACTACTTGATGCAATTACATTCCACTTTCCTTCATTAAAGGAAAGCTGTAGCAGCATTACATCATCCACCTGATGCATTTTTTTTTGTTTTTTTAAAGCCCACTTAGTTCAGAAGGAATTAATCTCTTCTACGCACCACTGATATCAGGCACCCTAAATAAAACTAGTTTTTAGTATTGGAAGGAAAAACAAAACGCCCCACAGCTTTGATCAGCAACCAGTCTTTGGCACTGGGTATTAGGAATAGGAGACTACTGAAAGATTTCTCCAGGGCCCTGAGGTAATGGATGACAAGGTCTGGGCCAAAACCCATGCAGTGATGCCAAATTCTGCTGAATGCGTGTGAGCTCCTGGTCTACAACAACTGAGCCAATGCTAACAAAACAGTTCTCTCATGTTTTAGCTCAGGAGTAATTGTATATGTACCTATTCTCTCAGCTGGGGTAGTAATGCATGGTTTGCCACGGCAGCAGAAATTGCTGACTCCAACATCTAGCTAAAAAAAAAATAATAAAATAAAAGCAACAACACACTTCCATTGTTTTTCTTGCTAATCCAAATGCACTCAAAAGCAGTTGCACCCATCACCCCACTGCTGGACACTTCTACCAGTGTGGTGGGTGACTCCAAAGTCTTACTACAAATAAAAAATTCCCCCTTTTGTGTCTTTAGCCAGACAAGCCACCATTTCCCCCTTCTCAGAGCAACCACATGAAGACTTCCCAGGCACTCGTGTCATGGACAAAACACTAACAGATACTTTCTGAGTAATACCTGAAATAGAGCCTCAACCTTTCAGGCAGAGCTGACCCAGTGTAGCTCTAACATGAAAGAGCATTTATACAAAAAACCCAGTCCCAAAACTAGTTTTAAGCCATTTATTTTAAGAACAGCCTAGTGTAGCCATGGGAAGAATTTAGCTTCAATGAAACATAAATGAAATCCCATCAGGAAAGGCCTGTTTACATCCCAGCCCCAAAGGGCTTTTTTCAAAGTTCCTAGCATCCTCAGATGATTTCACTGCCATGATTTATATATAGCTGGGGAAGACCTTAGATGAAAATCACATGTGGAAATCTGCAGTGCTGCCAGGTGGCCTCTGGAGGGAAGAAAGTGCTGTGAAACTTCTGGAATGGTTTAAACCTCTGAGCCCCTGCAAGGCAATTTGGATTACACGATGGCCCATAGCAACATGCTGTTCCTGAACACACAAAGCATAAATATAGCAAATCGAGTTAATAGGTTTTGTGCTGCACATCTTGTTTTGTTTGCAGACAGTGCTACTAGAAACAGCTTCCAACCAGCTTTTCTTTTGTGGTTGTTTTGGTCCAGCTCATGCCTGTTTATGCAAATACTCATTTTAAAGTGGCGACTGTAAAAAGCAATTGCAAGTTAGCAAGCACGGGTCAAGGACTGGGAAGGATTGCTTGGATCTGTTCCCTCCTCCACTCCAGACAATCATGAAAGAAAAGCCAGGATCAAAGAGGCATTTAATGATGTCTGCTTTCCCACTTTCCTCTCTAGCCCTTCATTTGACCTTCTCAAAATATGTTTCCTCTTCCAGCTCCAGCACTGAGAGGGAAAGCCCTCACCCCTGGTCCTGACTCTGGGCAGCTCAGCCCAAGAGGAAGGAGGGCCACCTCCAGAGGCACAGACTGCCACAATGGCAATAAAGCCAAGCAGATTTACCATGGGCAATCCCAACCTGAGGCAGCCAGGATTCAAGACAGTACTTGACTAGCAAGTGACTGCCTATAATAACCTGCTGCATCTTCTGATTTTTTTGTTGTCCTTCCTCCTCAGGGCAAGGCCAAACAACCCACAATGTCTGAGTCCCACGCAGCAGATTATTTACCTCATCCCAGTCACCTTGGGGGTACAGAAACTAGCTTGAGTTTCACCTGGCAGTGCCTCCTGCCTGCTCTGAAAAGGCCCCTAGCAAACACATCCTTCCCCAGCACTAAACGCTAAAGAGATCTCAAAAAAAAAAAAAAAGACACCAATTCCTACACATACTTTGGGTAAATTACACATCTTCATTTTGTTTTCCAGCTCAAAGGTAGCCAAATAAATGATTCCATATGTTTGCAACCTTTTCCCATTCTGTGGTGGATTGTTTTACAGCCACGTGCAGGCAGCTGACACACGGAGGAACTGCTCACTCCTCGCATCGACCCCCAGAATCTGCAGCCCATATGCAATCCTGGACCCTTTCCAGTCTGCTCAAAGGGCCTGGTTCCTCTTGAAACGCTCCAGAAGACCCCATTTAATCTCAGCATCTGTAAAACTTACCCCTATTTAGCTTTCAGTGAGTAAAGAAATACACCGAGGTGTGGTTACCGTGCTGGAGGATGAGGGAGTAGAGAAAAACCAGAAAGTCACGCTAGAGGGGAAGGAAAGCTTAAAGGGCAACCAAAGGATCACAAAATGCATCCAGCTCAACAGACCCAACATAACTTGGGTATCGACTTCATAACAACAATTGTGAACTTTCCCAGGGCTTTTTACACATTAATTCATAGTTCACCTGGCACTCCCAGCTCTGCAAACATAACCTCCACACTCCAGTTGTTCAAAAAATTCCTCTCTGCTTGGCAGTCAGCACTGCTCCCTGATTTCACAGCCACACCATTGTTCATCCAGGGAATGATCCAGGGAATGCCACCATGCACTCAACCTCTGGGGACCCTCCCTGCAGGGGCCAGAAGGGCCAGGCCACCAACTTCTTCAGCTGTGAGGGGTTTGGGAAACCCATGGAGCCATCTCAGCCAGCAGCAGTGTGTGAGCACTGCAGGGAACTCTGTTAGCAAAGGGACTCATTACACACAGGCTGGGGGGTGGGAATTGGTGCTAGGAAGCAAGGAGCAGGACAAGTTCAATGGGAATTTGGCACATGCATCAGCTCACTTCATTGACACTGCAGCCATTCGAAAAACACATCAACAAGCAGATCAGGGAAATTATCCAGCTGGGTTGCAGTTTCTGTCTCTCCTGAGAATTATCATCTCCAAGTCTTAATCCAGAGACATTACAAGAAGAGACAGGGATCTGATGCCCCATCTCCTGCTGATTAGCTGGCAGGTATAGCAAGGAGACATGGGAGATTCCCTTTTTAAATAAAAAAGGCAGTTGCCATCCCCAGCTGATGGGCCTTAATGCCAACAAGCCAGCCCAGAGTTGAACTCAGCCATGCCACATGTCAGCACCCCATTACTGCATTACATTATGCAAATCAGCCTCTGAGAAAAATACAACTAGGAAAGAAGAAACTATAATCTTGGCACGCTCTGCTCTGTCAAGTGCAGCCCCAGCTGCCAGCTCCATGCAGGAATTACATCCAAGTGCCTGCAAAGCAGGCTGCAGGCTTTGCACTGGCTCTCCATCTACCTCTACTGCTGTTTCATTTACTCTGCATTGGCTGCATTGAGGGGAGATCCCTGAGGGCTGAGGGATCTAAGGGAGAGCCCAAATCCATGCTTTGGAACTGCACACTCTGCCCAGCACCTTAAACTGGGCCAACCACCCTGGCCCAGCTCCAACTCCTAGGTCAGGTCCAAGTCCACCACTGTAAACTCAGCCATGCTTTGCACTCCAAAATAAAGAAAATAAGGAGGGAAAAAACAACCAAACCAGTTTGAAAGACTTATTTAATGTTCTGTCAGGAATACTGAAGTTGCTAAGCACTGAACTCTCCTGTTTGTCTTCAGGGACTCAAACCACTCTGCCATCTGCTTTTGCTCACTTCTTATTTGCTCAGTGCAACCTCGAGCTTTGTTTTCAGGAATCCAGGACTGATCTAACCCATGTCCATCCACAGCCCAGCCTTGGTGCTTTTTGCTTTTCACTTGTTTTCTGTCTGCCCAATGCACTTCCCCTGCCATTCTGCTTTTTCCTGCATGCACTTGTGCCCAATCCCATTTTTCAATCACACCACTGGCTTCATTTCACCTACCACTCTAAATCTGAGCTTCCTGCCTCCCACTCACATCTCCCCAACAACTCATCCTCCTCCTTTCCTCCCTGTGCTCCCCTCCAGGCTCCCAACCAGCTTCTCTCTTTTGCTCACTCTTGTGGAAGTCTCACCTTCCACCCATGCATAAAATCTGCTATTTCTTACGTGCCTGACCACACTCCTTCCATTCGTGTTTCTGCAGAGACATGGCTTTGGGGACACCTTTCAAACAAACTCACCAACAAATTGTACCAAACAGCTTTAAGACCAAGCTTTGGTGGTCTGATTCACCAGACCTTGCTTGGATGCAATACTCACTGCCCTGCTCAGCTCATGAGAGCACTGAAGGAGGGGCTCTGATTTCCTGTTCCACGAGGCACAGACCACACTGTCAGGGCCTAATAAACACCAGGCAACCTTTCATTTCCTTATAATTATAATTAGTTGCATCATTTGACTCATGTTACAAAAAGAAAGGCACAAAAGCAGTGCACAAGATTCAAGCTATCTAAAAAAAAAAAAAAAGTGGATCAAATTCAAATGTAGCATCCAAGAAATCTTTAAAGAACAATAAATCTTCAAAGACTGCATCATAAGTGAAAGTAATCCAGCTGTAGGGATTACAGGCCCTATTCAGTCAGAGAAAGGGAATTTTGAATAGAAATTTCTGTCCAAGTCAACTTTACATTACAGAAATGTTTGGTGGGCATAGGGGCAGAAAAGTGAGTGGAACAGAAAGGACAGAAACTTTTCCTTTTACTGTGCAACAGGTACATTTTTAGCAACTCAAGATCTCAGAGTCTTTTCCCAATGTGTGATTGCTGGTTTAGCTTTTCGCAGGAAGAATTAGGAACTTCAGAGGCAGAATTAAATGGAGAATTAAAGAAAGATAAGGAACAAAACCAAACTGGAGGTGGCTTTATGGTACCAGGATAGCTGGTAAAAAGGTATTATATAGCCAGGAACTTCTTTTTGTACGTTAATGATTTAAAATAGACCATATCTGAGTCTCATCCTCATGGAGGATGGTCATACAAGTGTTTTCATGATCCCATAACACCACACCCATCCCCTTTATGGGGGCTGCTGCTGCCCCCAGCCCCCCTAGTTAATCTAGCTGGCCTTTGCAAGCATCCATGCAGATTTGACAGAGGGAAAGGATAATTCCTGCAGGACACCAACCCTCACATGGAGGCTTTCAATGCTCTCCTAGCTGGAGCTCAATTGGTTGTGGTGGCCCCTACCTCCATCTTACACCTGAAAAAAGGATGTTGGGAGGGACTGGTGGCCACAACACAGAAGTTGCCATGGGGAGGGTTCAGCAAGATTGTCTACCCTGGTATTAGCTGGATGTGTGTCACTCAAAGGGGGACTGTCTAGTTTCAATCTGGATGATAACATCTACAGGAGATTTATTTCGAGAGTAAGGAACAAGAAGAAAAGTGCAGAGTCTCAATGGAGAAAGGGTGAACATCTGGTCTGAGGCAGATGACACTTTTGGAAATGATGGGCATGCAAATCACCCGTCTGTACAAGCTCAGAACAAAGAGTGCACACAGCAGATGATCTCCAGGCTCATGCTGCCATTGAAATGGGATCTGCTAAGAAACAAGAATGCCATTTTCATCTGCAGCAGATTTGTTTCACGACATGCTGGGCCTGACTGGGCTTCTCTGCTAAAGAAATGAGAAATTCCTGAAGCCAAGGACATTAGGAGATGGGACGTGGTGCCTGCCAAGTCTCACTTTCCCCAGGATGTGGAGGCTCCCAGCTCATTCTAGATCAGTCACAACGCTTTGGGCAATCTGCCATCTCAGCCCCATTCAGACACCAGCCAAACATCATTATGAAAGATACAAACTCATCCACTCAAAGAAGTGGAAAAAACATCAAGCACAATCAAGACTGTCATCTGCCTGGGCTTTGGTTTGTGTCCATGTTTCAGAGTCACTTAATGAAGTGAAAACCAGATTTCATCTCCGAGTATCCAGCAAAGTGTGGGGACGTGCCAAGATGGATAGCAAGGAAATGTGCTCTGTAATAGCCACAAGCAGGTGAGCCATCACATGGGGCCTCTCTAATTACATCCAAACACTGCAGGGGCTACAGATTCTGCAGCACATGTGAGAATCAAAAGGTTTGGAGAATATTGATCTGGGCACAGTCCAGCACAGAGAAGACGCAGATTGGGGTGACAGGGAGAAGGGAACAAGGGTTATTCTGAAGGACAGTAATGGCTTTTGTAATCACGAGGGATGATGTAGTACCTCAATTCCAATATTCCTTGGGAAGACAAACACCTCTCACCCTGGCATCAAACCACAGCTTCTTCCAGATTCTTGTTACTGTCACTGAGACATAAAAGCTGAGGATTACAGGAGAGTTAAACTGCCGTTCCAAAAGCAAAACAGCACCATTTCCCAACATTTTAAACCTTCAATGCAAGGAGAAAGACAGGCAAACAGTTGAGAACCAACCCTGAATAGAAATTTCAGGGATTTGGGAAAATCTCTGCTCTCCACTTGCCCTTCTCAAGTCCTTGGCTCAGCAGTCCTTGCTCCCTGTTTCCGGGTGCAGCTTTAGGGACTGGGAAACACACACTAAAGAGCCTGCCAACCCCACAGCTCCCAGCCCAATTCTGCTCTGAGTGTGGCTTGAATTAGGACCAGCTGAATGGGCCTTCCAAGGCTGTCAGCCTTTGCCTGCTGCTCCCAACAAACCCTGCATGGGAAACTTTGACTGAGGCACTCGAAGACAGAAGAGCCAAGTCAAAGCCCCAGGAAAGGTCCGAGCAAGCCCACCACCCTCACAGGAGCACCTCAGCAGCTGGACTTCAAACCTGCACATGGCAAAGTCTGCAGCCTGCAGGTCACACCAGGACCTCTGCAGGCACAGGATGAAGCCTCTTTCCCAGCAGACTCCCACTTCGTCACTGACAGAAACAGCCAACCAAGATGGCATAACCTTTCTCCAAAACCCCTCCTGCAGCCAAGCCTGCCCAAAAAGCTCTCCCACGCAGATCTCTTCTCTAAGAGAAAGCTGTTCTTTATCTAAGAGCAGCTAAGCCCACACTGACATTTTCAATCTGGGCAGAGGACACTGTCACAGAAGTGCTCCATCAGCCATCTTCCACAGAGATTTTAGGGGTTCACCTTTGAGGCTACCATTTTCCTGTCAGATTTGGTTAGCTGATAGCAATCAGTGGCTCCAGAAGTTATCATGACACGCTACAGAAAGGAGGAA
The DNA here is from genome assembly GCA_008694505.1 of Cyanoderma ruficeps. Taxonomy (NCBI): domain Eukaryota; kingdom Metazoa; phylum Chordata; class Aves; order Passeriformes; family Timaliidae; genus Cyanoderma; species Cyanoderma ruficeps. The sequence continues at coordinate 18,939,950 of VZDJ01001247.1, forward strand.
TAAAAACAAATCATGGGAATAAAGTCTTTAGGGCTCCAAGTTGAGTACTTAGGTTTAGGATTTGACAGGTGCTGCCCACACAAGTACAATTTGTATAACTGCTATCCAGTGGAGTAAGCACTATATATCTCAGCTGGCAGCTGGAAGTAGGGATGTAAGTCACGGAAGAGAGTTGTTTCCAAGCCAGCCATCACATAAAAGTAACTCTGTGGAGTTTCTCACATGTATTGTTAAAGTTGAGTTGTTGCTCGAAGGTACAAAGCAGAAAACCAACACAATCAAAACAGACTTTCAGAAGGGCAAGGAAATATGCCAACAAATACACTGCGCAGGGCTTCACCTTGTCAAGACTTTGGCATGCACAGACTTGAAGAAACAAAAAAAGAGAAAAGAAATCACCTCTTGCCACTTGCTTTGAGAAATTTCACAATCCTCTGAAAACCTACAATGAAGGAGCTTGTTTTGTCAGCGCTGATAAGCAGCTCCTGGATGGAAGACAAGGGAGCTCTCTGTTGAGCACGGCAATATTTTGTCAGGAAACCAATCAACAATATTAATGGCAAGCAAACTCATTCATTAAGGGGAAGAGATTTCTGCTCACGTTCCTTGCACTGGCAGATGGCCTCCCATAGATTGCACACTTCAAGTCCAGCCCCAGAGAAAGGAACTGGGGGGAATGTTTGTCCTTCGAAATAAATAAGCATAGTTTGATTTGACCTTAGAGGGGGGGAAAAATTAGATTCCTCAACTGGCTCAGCGGTAAGAACACACAGAAATGACACTGACATTTGGACTTTTTATATTTTCAGAAAATAGAACTGACTTTTTAACTAACTGCCATCCTGCCTCTGCCAAAGGTCTTCCAACTAGATCCAAAATACTGAAACTTGGAGAGGAACAAAGGTACTGTAATGAACAGAGAACATTCCCGAGCATCCAAAGCACAGTTTATTCCTCACAAGATCCCTGACAACTTCCCATGCACACAGCAGGTCATTCAAGCCAAAATCAACTCAACAAGAAGAAAGTAAAACTTTCTTAATAGAATATTAATTTATCTCCCTGTTCAAGCTAAGAGGGCTGAGAGACAGACAGAAGACTAAGAAGCTTTAGGAATGCTTATTGTTCTAACTCTGACAAAAAGTTTTCGTGTACTTTTTACTTATTAATTCCCTAGCTGCATTTCGATAAAGGCTCTTCTGGACAGAGATCAGTTGAATTCCTAATCAAAACCATGACAAGCGGGGAAAAGAAAAAAAAAAACAGACCAAAAAAACCAGAACCACTTCTGCTTCCCAGCATGAAAAATTTAGTGTAAAATCCCATGAGCTGCAGTCTAATGACATCACTCTAATGGAAGAAGAGAAAACCTTCTAACAATTAAAAAGAGCCTTGCTGAGAAAACACACAGGAAATTGTCAAGCTGTCATTTATCTCTCAGCCACAGCACATGGGACAGTACTGGGGGCTACTGTACACCCATTTGTCTCTGTAATGGGCTGCACCGGGAAACAATACAGACTAAACCCTGAAGGAGGTATTTCTTTGTTTGTTCTTAAGCAGAAGGGCAACAGCAGTTAAAGGATGCTGTGGTAGCACCCACTGCTGCCTTCAAAGCCTTTCCCATGCCCATGGTCCCACGCTCCCCTCTACAGCACCTGCACAATCCTGAAGCATCTCCGAAAACATCGGAGTTCGCCCCTTGCAAAAGAAAAAGAAGTTTGGCTGAATACATGCGCAGTTTTCCGATAACAAAATTTGCATAAACCAGAGAGCAATTTTTTTTTTATTTTTTCCATGGCCTGCACCTCCAGCAAAATTGCCAGGGAAGGGCTGGTTCCAGCACTGTGGCTGCTGACACGGTGACGTGCACGGCAGGAAGAACACAGCTTGAGTTTTAGATGCCAGGCTGAGCATTCAGCACAGAAACCTTGTTTTGGCTTTAAACCTGAGCAAATCTGATCTGGGAGTTCACTGATGGAGAATAAATATGGAAGAAACTGATTTCAGATTGTGTCTTTTGAAAGGATGAGTTGACAGGGCAAAAATAGCAAATGCAATGGGTACCTGACTGCCATTGTTACATTTGTTTAAGCAGAGATTGCTGCAATGTTCAGGAGCCGCATAAAAGGCTCTGCAATATGCAATCAAGTCACAGGTCTGAAAACACACCAAGAAACATCCAGTAACTGTCACAAATGATAAGAGCTGGGCAGATAAAAGAAGTAATTACATCTTCTTTGAAACTCTATTTTGCTATTTTTAGTGCTTTAATCAAGGGCCCAATTCTTCCACCTTTCTTCACACCAAGTAATCTTTTACTCTTTAATTATTTTCACTGGTATGGCTACAGGCAAACTAAGCTATGGTGAAGCCAGATTTAAGGGGATCAGAACCTGGCCCAAAACAATTCGAATGAAAAACAGAGACTGACAAAACAGCACCATCAGTGGCTAAAAAAAAACCAAAAAAAGCAACCCTTTGCCTCTTGGTGTGATGGACCCAGCCCAGAGTTGGAGGCTGAGGTTTGCTCACTGTGATATTTAGCCAGGGGCCTCTCTGGGGCTTTGCTAATCAGACCAACCAAGCTGGATCGTGGTCTGATGCAGGGAAATACAGATGGCTATTAAGGATTGGACTGTGACCAACTCATTCACAAATGCTATCAGGCTATCAGACACGAGCCATTTCTGGGCAAATGCCAGAGGAGAGGGGTAAAAGGTAAAGTAGTTCTTAAACAGCAGGGTTTTAGTATGAACATCCACATCGAATCCTGCCAGACTGGGGAGCAGCCCCATACGATGTCCATACAGTGCTCTGCACTGGTTCAGTGGTCTGAATCAGGGTGGAGAGATCCAGAGCCAGAGCAAGACTCCTTTTAATTGCTGTGACGTGTCTACAGCAGCAAAGAGTCCAGGCCTGGAGAGGAAGGTGCATGAGCAAGACCCAGACAACCATACCTAACGAGTTTGCCTTGGAGCCCTGTCAGCACAGCACCTGGAGGAGGTTGTCAGTGCTTCAAACAAGAACCACCATTTGTCAGGTTTTGTGTTTCACTTTCAGGATTTCATTCTAACTCTCCACACTGAGATACTCAGTGCATGCTCTGAGCTTTGCTCAGTCAGTAAGCAGCATGCACTGCCTCTCCTGGTTCCCTCTATAAATCCCACTGAGTTTACTCATGTGCTGCATGTTCCAGGAAAAAATAAAATCACAAAAACAATCCAGAAAGGAACCAAAGACAGCATTAGTGTCCCACTGCCATTTGTTAAGGTATGTTTAAGATATGTTAAGGTGAAAGAAGCCCAGTTTCTCTTTCTTTTCAAGCCTTCTTCTGGAAGGGAGGACATTAATACAAAGAGAAAAAGCTCCAACATCCTTGAGTATAGCTGTTTCAAACCAATCCAAACCAGCAAAATAATAACAACAAATTTGCAGTAAATAAATGGGTTCCTGAACATGGCAGGGCATTGATCACAAAGTCTGCTCCCTCAGGAAGCACACAGAGCTTAAGTACATCTGGGAAAACTGTCTCCAGGCACTGTGCTGCTGTGCCAATAGCAATCCATTGCTCCTGAGAGTGCCATTTAAAAGTCCATGGGGACAAGAGAGGAGCAGTGAGGGAGAGTTCTTCACCCACTGTCAACCCTTCACCAATTGCTGTATTTAGGAAGCAGAATATTTCCCAAAATTGAGAATAACCCCAAGCAGGCCCTTAGCACCTCATTCCCAACTTCCATCTAACAATAAAGTGCCTGGAAGTCTCTCCCTCCCTGCAGCATCTCCTCTGCAACAGCCCAGCCCTGTCCCCTCACAGGCACTGAAAGATTTCCCATCTCTCCAGCCTGAGTTAGGATCCCAAGTCAGGGCTGCATGTGCCAGAAATGCACCTTTTGTGCACAGTTTTAGGAACAGGCTTCTAACTTTGGAGAAATCCAGTACCAGTGAGTCCAGCCCAGGTAAGTCAAAGTGCTTCAACAGAGTAGGTCCACATCAAACTTATAAAATACAGGTGTTCCTGCAGTTCACAGCTATTTGTCACGAATAAGAGGCAGAGTGACACCTCTATCTCACTGCCAGCACCAGGACAGGACAGTGTCATCACATGAAGGTGCCTGTGGGGCAGCCCAGGTGAACCAGGCATGATGCAACAGAGGTGGGATTGCGGGCTGGCAGATTGCCACAAAGGAGGGAACGGGGAGGGATTCTGAGCAACTCTTCTGTCCTACAAAACACCAGCACTGTGAAGCTCCTTTGTTCCAGAAAGGATTTCCTGCCAAAGCCTAAACCATCAGCGACACGAGTGGGGTGCAAGGTACAGCAGTGGGAATTAGCTGTGCAAGCAGCCCTGGCGTTCCCTGACCCAAGTCAATTGAATAAGTGGTGTAATATTCCAGGCCTCATTTCCACAAGAAGCCATCTGACAGCTGCTACCTCACAAATTGCTCTGTAAAAACAGGTGCAAAACGAGCAGAAAGAGCTGTGCTTCCCTTCCTTACTGAGCTGGAGCACCCAGAAAAGACATTTACCACGAATGATGTTTTCAGGGGGCAGGAAAGACAGGAAGACTCTTCAGTTTCTTCCACAAAGCAAGGCAGCCCTGTAGCAAACCAGACCTGAAGTGATGTATAGCTCAATTATAATCATGGATTAATAGAATGGTTTGGGTTGGAAGGGGCCTTAAAGATCATCTTGTTCAAACTCTGCCCCCTGCCATGGCCAGGGACACCTCCCACTACCAGGCTGCTCATTTGTGAGGTCTTCAAAGATCCGTAGCTGGAAAGGTGCTAAAAATGCAAAGTGCATTCTTTAAAAACAATAATAATATATATGTGTATCTTTCTAGACTTCAGAAAAGCTCTATGAATCCAAAGAAAAGAAAATGCCAGATTCTCCATTTGGAGGAATGAGGCATAAAACACTTCAGAACAAAATCACTAAACAAGACAATATTTCCAAACCAGCCTTTTGAAACTGCACAGAGCAAAGGCACATACATCTAGATTCTCACAAGAAAAGAGCAGCTCACCCACTCGTTGTTTTGGTATTCTAAGAGGATCAAAAAGGCCATTTTAATTCTCCAAATCCCTCACAAAAATCTCTCTCAAACACATTTCAGGCAGGCTGGATGGAAGTGAAAGAAAATTGTGATCAGACACATCATGATTCAGGGAGATCTGAGCGCAGAAACTTGTGAGCATTTCCACAGAATGCAAAGCAGTAATTAAATGCTTCCTATGGAAAAGAAAGGTTGTCCCTTGGACACTTCTGTCAATCTGCATTTAACAGACACAGCAGCACTCCCAGTTCAAGCACACGAGCACTCTGGTTCTTTGCTGGAGTGACCTTAGCTGTCAGCCCAGCCTGTCCTGTTCAATATCTGTAGCTCTGCCTGGTACATTTTGTGAGCATGTGTGGGGATGAGGAGATGCAAAAAGGAAAAAGCACAACGAACAGGCAAAGCACTGGCCCCAATTAAAAAATTAAACAGGTGTCCTGAGACTGTCAGCCTGAAGATGGAGCATCTACATTTAATTAAAGGGATAAGTTTAGCAGAAAATGCCACTCCAGCTACTGTCAGAATGCATGATTAATCTCTGATAAAATACCCAGCACTGTCTAACAGAAGCAGACGGCTGGGAGACACATATTTACACAATCACTTGTTATTTCTTCAAGATATTACCAATGACCCTGAGCTCAGCGTCAGTGCATTAAAACAAAATTCTCACATCTGGTCTTTTGAAGTCTCAGACTGGCTGGAGGCTTTTCCCAAGCAGCCCCATGAAAGAGCACTCCGGAGCCTGGGAAGGGGAAAGCAAACCACTGGTGGAGGCTGCTGCCTCTCTGCCAGCAGTGGGGGTCAGCCCTTTTAGTCTCAGTTCATCAGTCCATCTCCTGCAGTGACATCAGGGCACGGCTCTTCCTTCAGCTCATCAGCAATGCCAGTCCTTCCCAAGTGATTCCTTAACAACCAGTTTCCCTGCCACGACAGCGGGTGCTGCGCCCGCTGCTAATCAACTCCTGCTTCAATTAGCGGGTAGGGTAGGGGGTTTTTCCACATGATTGATATACTCTGCTATTGAGCTGCTAAAGAGCACAATTATTTCTCCTCAGCCATGGAGACTGTTTTGCAAACCATCCAGGTCAGATAATGTGCATGACAGTACCCTGAAGTTTAACTTCTCCTGCCCATCTGATCACGTCTGAAATAACAAATGCAACGTCCTTGGTGGCTTTCAGCTAAGCAGGAGAGCTGGGTTTGTTTCCAGCCCCTGAGACTGGAGAGCTGGCTTCCAGGATCTCCCTGCACCTTCCCCCAGGGAGGGAACATTGTCTTTTGGCTGCCTCAGTGCCCACCTGTAGATTCAGTTGGGCTTTGTTTCCCCTGGATTAGCTGGAAAGGTTTTAAGCATTAAACTAACAAGCCTCCGAGGACACATCTGTGGAACTTCTGCTGAGTAGCTCCCCTGGATTGACACTGACATACCATAATAGCTACAAACATCTCCACTCAGGGCTCTCACCACCTCACACAACAGGTACTCTCAGAAAGCAGATATCCATCTCTCTTCATACCAGCCAGCGAACACATGGGGCCCATATTGAACGTGCCAAATCCTTCCAGGAAAGAGATTATTATTTCCCAAAGCACAGCACAATGCAGCTGGCACTGAACAGGACATTACTTGATGCATCTGACTTCTAAATTCAAAGTCCTAATTTTGTCCCCGAGAAAGACGAGGAAAAAAGGCAGGAATGACTGCCTTAAACTTCAGCTCCACTTGATGCCAACAGTTTCTACCTCTGTCCGTGGCTGTGTTCCTAGAATGAGACTTCTCTTTGGAGACATGGTGGAGATTATTAAGACTTCACTGAGATAACTTTGACTGTTCTACAACAGAGCCACTTAATCAGCCACACGCTAAAAGCAGGCAGTCATGCCAAAGGTGTATTGTCACCATAAATACAAGATGTATCACAGCTTGGAATGCACCTAGCAAAGCTTTTGGCTTTCCTGGCATTTTTCTTAGCTGTTGATAATGGAATTTTCTGTAATAAGTAAATGTAAATAAATAGCCTTTTTATTTAAAGTAGCCATCAGCTATCAGTCAACTACCACCAGCAAGGACCTAAATTAATGATAACCTGGAATACTATACTTCTGCTTTCACAGAAAGAGAGACAGTGCTGTGAAAAAAACATTCTGTAAGTCTACAGCTGGGTATAGGCACAGTTATTTATGGTTTGTATAGTCAAATGGTCGAACCACTCTTCGCTGCCCCTGAAGCACTGAACCAGATCTGAGGACACAAGACTTGGACAGCAAACTGCCTGTCCCTCAAAACTACTGCCTCCAGACCTCAGCTGCAGCATGAATTGCCTTCCTTTCCCTTCATTCCCAGAAGGATCAACTGTCAGAAGAGTGTCACAAACCACCCATATCATATTTCACATCTCCACTTGGATTCTTGATTAAATTAATAGTTATTGTGCTTGCTACTAAAACTTTCTGAAGGGCAATACTTTGGTTTCTGAGAACTTTCCCACCTCACATGTGAAACTTCCATGATCACAGCCACAATTAATGGCACTGTGGAGTTTTGCTCATGAATTCACTTTCCTGGCCCGTGGCTCTGTGACCACACTTCCTCTGCACCCTCTAACTGCAAGGATGGGACACAACATACCTCAGATTCAGAACGGAGGCCCTCACCCAGATGAGAGAGGAAAAAGGAAAGGAAAATGCGACAGAAATAACCTATGTCAAGAGGGCACCCCATAACCCCTTGGAGAAAGTTGGTGTATTTTATGTGTTAGCATTACATAAAGATGAACTGGACTAACTACTGGGCTCTTTGTCTCCTTTTCTAGCAGCTAGACCAACTCATTGCTTCCTTTTGCTCCCAAAGAAAGATGGATTTTTGCAGGCTTTCTGCAGTTCTAGCATTTTCAGTAATTAAACTTATCTCTGAGGCAATCACATTTAGGATTACTAGGTTTGCTATCTCCAGGCTAATAGGGTCAAAATGCTTAGCTGCCCTCCTGCCTGCCAGTTTATAGCATTTTGCTAATGGATCATTTCCTTCCATGGGGATAACGCTCTGGCTATTAGGTGTTCTCCTGTTGCACAGCAATTTTAGGTGATCAGGCAGTAATAATAAGTGTTCTTGTTAGATGGGAGACTTTATTGCCAGGTTAAAGAGTTACAAAGCAATAAGAATAACTTTTTGCTGGCAAAACAACTTCAGTCAAAGACAAGGGACGCTTCTGCTACTGGTTCTCCAGTTCCCACCTTGCTTATGCTCAGTGTTTTGCCACACTTGTACTCCCAGTACTGCAAAACTGCTCAGCTGATTATCCTTCAATGTTCACCTCTTGGAAGAATCCCAGTCCAACAGGTTTCTGTCTATTTTAACTGCATCCCTGTCATGCTCTGTACCTGCAGCCTGTACCTCTGTACCTTGTTTCTTGTTTTTATTCAGCATTACTCCCTTATGCCTCAGCCTCCCTTGCCCACAGAAGCACAGTGCAAGTCAGAGCTCTGAGCAAATGGGCACCCCTGTGTCTTGAAAAGTGGGGGGAGAAAGAAAAAGGAAATGCTGTATGCAAACTATTCCTTTCTACGAAATGGAGCCTCTGTGCAAAATGGCATCACTTAGGCCAACTTCAGACCCACAGAAATCACTATTTCCTTCCACTCTTTTCACTCCAAAGTGAGTTTATGCTTCTGTGGACAAAAACAACTGCAGTCGTATCTAATGCATCCTAGTCTCGATGCAAAGTGGAATGGCAGTGGCTTACCCCTCAAAATGTGTTTTTCTGGTAGGGCCATTTAATATTACTCATTAGACCCTTCCAAATGAATGACTTAAAGTGAGAGGGTTTCAGATATTTTTTTCCCAAGTTACTTCAAGGCAATTACGTTGCACAGAAAGCAATAATCACTTGTCAGGCTCTCCACTTTGCACATAGAGCCTTATTTCCATAGAGGTGAACATTCAATAGTTCATTTGAATGCTCTTATTCTAANGAATATGCACAGAGATCTACTCAGTTATCTGTGGTAGTGAGATTTGTTTTGAGGAAACCCTTAATGCTCAATCCACTTGTTCCTCCCACAGTCTCTGCCTGTGATCCCACCAGAGCTCCTGGGCTGGGCCATCTGGCTGGATCAGTCTTACCACTGGAGACAGTCATGGAAATTCAAACTTGGACTAAGGAAAAACTGTTCTGTTGGTTCTCTTCACCAGCACCACTTCACAGCCCACTCCTCTGATCAGATTCAAGTGAAAAGGGAAAGAAGAAAGAATAGGATTTTAGAGAAAACTCAAGACCAAAGTCTTAATCAGTTATTTCCAGGAAGAATCTAACACTGGAGAATAACTGCTGAGCAACTCTAATTTATCTTTGCTAATGTCTACCAGATCTCAACTTATTTGCCACTAATCCTAAGCAGTTTCATTAAAAGCAAACTTGTTTTCCATGGACTTAGCTGCCTTTCAGCATTGAGTGGAATAACTGCCCATTAGATAACTGCACCGCAGCATTCCAAACCCAGACTTAACTCTGTGGCACAGACCTAAACCTGGCTGTGGGGGCTGCTGAGCTCCACACAGGCCCCCAGCCTCATCTGAACAGGGGAAGGCCAGCAGCTGTCCCAGGCTCATGGGTTAGCCCAAGCCCAGTGCTAAAGTGGGAGCTTGACAAATTATTATTTTTCATGCCACCTAATGGCACTGTAGCACAAATGAAACACGCCTCAGACTGGCCCAGGCATGCCTCTGACTGCAGAATAGGTTTATCACACTGTGTGCAATGTACAATTTGCTCTGGGATCTCTCCGAGTGAAAGACAAGTCATTAACGTCCTCCAAGCATCCTCAAGGAGTGGTGAGACAAAGAATAATCATGCACAGGCTCTGTTTTGAATAGGATCTTGATTTCAGCTCTTGTTTTCTGTCTTCGACTGGGTTTCAGCAGGTGAGCTGACTCGCTTTCTGGGGGAGACCCGGCTGCACTGGCCAGAAACCTAAGGTGTGTTTGTTTTCTGTGGGGGTGGCTAATGAAAACAACACAGTGTTTGTTTTCTGTGGGGGTGGCTAATGAAAACAACACAGCGGATGCCCAGAAAGGAGGGGCTGCTCGCCTGTCCAGGCTGGGCTGGCTCTGCCTCCTGGACAAGGCCGCTCTGCAACTTCCCTGCTGAACTCCCCCTCACACTGTGGAGGCACCAGGTGCAGGGATGTCTGGAATGTGAAATCGGGTCTGAAGCAGAGAGGGAGGGAGGGAGGGAGAGCAGAAGGAAGATCTGTGCCCTGCCTTTTTCACACCTTTTGATTCAGCCAGAGCTACAGGCATCGCCTGGCTCCCACAGAAGCCCAGGCCATGCCCTAAATGTCAAGTCTGAATTTCCATAGTTATGAAAAGTCTGGATGTCAAGTGGCCCCTCCAGGCCTCACATTCATCTAAGGTTGGCAAGACCAGCACAGAGTGCTCACAGTTCAATTACAGGCACAGCTAAAGAGCAGGCACTGGCAAACAGACCGTGCAGCAAGAAGCCCTTTCTCTTTGAAACACTCTTCAGCATGGGTAAGTCTGTACCACGACATCTTATCAGGTTATATTATGGATAGATAAGGATTGGCAGAGCTAAATTTTTAAACATGGTGGTCTTCATCTACGAGAATGCAAAGCCATTTTCCTCTATCATTACCTGTAGTTTCTCAGGGCAAATTCTTCAGTACACAGAAGCTCTAAACTGCAAGCCTACCTTGCAGAATCATGCTCTGGTTCAAGGAAATCAGCTTAATAAAACATATTAATACTGCCCCAAGCTCATGAAGTATTGATGGAAGGTCTTAATGTATTTTTTTCCTCCTCAAAAAATACTAAGTATTCTTTTCTTCCTGCTTCCTTTATGCTGTTTCCCTTTGATGAGTAATAAATAAAGAAGCAGTTGAAAACAGAATGTAAGTGCAAAGCTCCAGATCTGAAAGGGACAAAGACTCCATCTGTCACAGAGAAATCCAAAAATCCAAGTACCAGCACAGAGCCCACCTGCCAAAAAGGTTTTATGTTTATGTTAAGTGTGGCTTTAAGGAACAGAAATGTTCTGGCAGATAAAGGCAGCCACGGGAATGACTAACTGAGATGCACAGACAATAATTCCCTCCTTTGATTTCCTCTACTGTCACCGCTATCAGTTAGACATCTGAATGAAAAATCAGCTTAGAAACTTTGATCCCTTTAAAAACAGAAAAACAAACTCTGTAATCTGGAAATCCTTAGAGGAACACAGAACTTTAGCATCCCCCTACACAGCACATTTGCCACAACTGTGGGCAGAAGGGATGTGGCCTCCACACCTGCCTGGGCAGGACTGCACCTTGGACAAAGCATCCCAGGGTCCAGCACAGGCAGGCAATGGAACACAGATGTCTCTGCTCTCACAATTCTGTGCCTGATGTGACAGAGGGAAGGATTTGCTCTTCAGTGCTGCTCACAGAGCACACCCACCCTCACGGCTTGCTCGCCATTTTGCACATTTTAAAAAGGCAGAATTTAGGACTGATATTTCTCAGGCAGAAATGGAGATGGCCAGCTGTACCAAACAGGAGGTCCTCTAAATAGTTCAGATTCCTCCACATAGGCTTGTTTTTCTGCATGCTCTGTTTTGCTCCTAGTACACACAGACTCTGAAATATCCATCTGCTTCCCCAGAGCTCAGCCCTTTGCCTTCACCTCGAACACAGGAGATAACACTACACCTTTACTTTTATGTTGAATTAGAATTAAATTTTTTTTGTTTCTCTGGCCAAAGGGCAGGACCCAAGTGCTGGAAAATGAAAACACAATGAGCAGTACTGAAGGGCAGAAGGAGTGGAGATTGCAAAGGGGCAGCTGGGTAGCAGCATAATTAGATGTCCTGAGATAGTTCTTTAAAGGACTGGAAGACCTCAGCACTAACCCTGCTTGGATATGGGAACAACAGCCCCAGCACTAACGCTTTGCACTGGATGCAAGAAACTCCATATTGCAGAAATATCACCAGCTTCATCACAAAGGATCAAAATCTGCCACAAATGCAGAGTGCAACCTGCTCACTCGATCACACAGGCCCACCAGTTGAACTGGAGACTTTCTGAGTTATCCCCTGGTCACTTGGCCCTGTGCTGGATGCTGCCCTTCCCCAGCAGGCAGCTGAGCTGACCTGCTCCAGGTGGGATGAAGCAGCAGCACAGCTGAAGGGGAACAAGCCAAGCTCCTTCCCGAGGGCAGGAGCAGGGCACACAGGTCCCATTCCCAGCTACCTCCTCCACACTGGTGCAAAATCTCTTCTTTTCACTGAGATTTCACAGAGGGTGCCCTGACTGGCTCTGGGCACCCTCAGCATAGGTCACCTTTGCATGTCACTGTTGCCAGGGGCCTCCTGGGCTCTGTGTCTGCCAGCTCCATTAACCCATCTTTGCACAACACCCTAAACACCTGACCTTTTCTCTCATATCCATGGCCACTAAAGCAGCATTTTCCTCCTGGGGTTTCCCTCCATCCTACACATAGAGGGAGGCAAAAGCAGCTGGTTTTAGACCCTCACATCTGAAACAAACCTTGAGCTTTTGTCCCTTCCTAGCACAGCACTCCTTACTGATGGGGTTTTTTTTTCCCAACAGACCCTAAAGAAATGCCATTGTATCCCCAGATCCAGGCCTTGGAGAACAGCACAGCTGCTACAAACCAGCCCAGCTCTCTGCTGCACCTTCAGCGCCTTTCCCTCCTTGTCAGGAGAGCTTTGGGGTTGGAATGTGCACCCCAGAGGATGCCCTTCAGTGGGGTCACTCCAGCTCCCCTGCCCTGCAAAGGAGCACTGGCCCCAGCCTGCCACAGATGGAGAGAAGATATGAAAAACAACAGGCTTCAACACCCCTGCACCCTGACCATTAACTATAATTGTATTCTACATCAATCACAGGAGTTCTCCCCTTAAAGGTTATTAAGTATAATTTCTACTATGCAAATAGTTCCAGCTTCATTAATGGATTTTTGGTTTCTAGTAGAAGTTATTCTTTGATGAATGTCTCCAGATGTCAGTATCTGAAAAATGTATTGGGGGGGAAAGAAAATTCTCCCTGATGCAATGTAAAAAAGGTCCATTGGAGAGAGGGGGCTGGGGAAGATGGAAATATAATTAAAACAATTAAAATTCCTATCTCATGACCATTTACAGATGCTCCAAAGTGGCTCTAAATTAAAGGGAAATGTCACAGAACATGGATGCTTCTGCCAAAAAGTAGCATTAAAAATGACAAATTCCAAACAGCCCGAAGATTCTCGTTAAATCCAAGGCTTTAACAGCTCAACCAAGGCAAGCAGAGTGGGTAGACCAAAAAAAAAAAAAAATCACGTCCAGCAGTCAGCTGTGGAAATGAAGGAGAGGTGGCCAGGGAAAAGCTATCCTGCAGAACAAGGAGCCAACATGAGACCTATGGATTTTCAGATTTATTCCCACCAGATCAAGGAGTTTTTCTACCATCTCATCTTTAATGGATTCAGACCGTCTGTTACTATGACCCTGGTTGCTGCCTTTTCCTAACCACAGATTTATTTCTTTTATAAGTGTTTAAAAGCTCTGGTGATGAAAGGCTTCATCTGATATCAAGATTTGCTGGATGAAGGCTCCCATGTACATGCACACCCCAAGTCCCAAGCCAAGGCAGAGAGAACACTGGGGGGCTGCATTTCCTCTGGTTTTTCTATTATTGTTTTTTTCCCCTCCCCTTCTCTTCACTCCTGGGAGAAATTTCTTCTGGAATATTTTCTCATTTATATTGCAAGAAACCTCTGCTGGTATGCTTGGGTGGGGAATCTTGGTTTATTTATTTTTTTTTTCCTAAAGGCCATCTGCCTAAACTTCTTACACTCTCCCCCATTTAGGTTTACAGTGGAGAAACTCAATTACACGAAATACAATAAATATTTATTGAACTGGCGAAGGCAATAGCATATGCTGAACACGCTCTGTTTTCCTGGATATATTTCCCCCCCCCTTCCCCTCCCTGCACCAAGCCCTTGTTCTGTCAGAATTGTTTTCATGTTAGTATTAGTCAGTCACTCCCCATGTGTCAGTAAATGCAAAACATGCCTGCTGTGAGACAGGGAGCTCGGGTGCCACTTTGCAGCTCCTCGGGATGCGAGCTGGCACAAAGACAAAGCGCACACAAAGGATGACAGGCACCACAGCCTGCTCCTCCAGACAGCAAACTGGGGAAATGAGAAGACCTTGGGAACAAGGGTGAGGCAGCAAGGGGAGGGAGCACACAGGTTTTTTTTCCAGAAGCTGAGATGGAGCAGGTAGGGAAGGGTTCCTTGGAAGGCAGGAAGCAGAGCTGCACTACACAGCTGCTCCAGGAAAGCAACATCTGTGCCTGGGGTCAGGCACTACAACCTGGAAGCAGAGTCTGTTAAGTGGCCATCTGTAGATGGTTTGCTTATTTACGGGCCTTTCAATAGTCCAGCTCATCATTACCTAATAAATGCTAATGAACTTGGCCATATCCTGCAGCTGCAGAGGAGGTGGGGTTGTCGTTCCTCCTCCAGTCTACAAAGAGCATTAACTCTGGATGGCTTTGTTCTCAGGGGCTCAGCACTGGTTTGGTTGGAAGTCTCCCTCTCTGGCTAAGGACTGGGCTACACCCAGAGGGGAATTTGGCTCAGCCCCCCCCTCTCTGTGATGGCCAAATCACAAAGGATCCAACCTCCAGAGCACTTGGGTGCTGCCCAGCACTGCTGAGCTGGCTGCTGGCACGCTCTCTGCGAGGCCTGGGGACCAGGTCCAGCCCCAAGCACAGTCAGTGCAAGTGCTGGAAGAACAAGCAGCTCAAAATCTTCCCAGGGGAATCAAGCCAGGCATCCCAAATGAGGAGTGTGGGCCTACATGATCTGATCTCATCACACAGAAGGCCCACGGTACAGTCCGGAAATTAGCTCAGCCTTTCAGCACGCAGTGCACTGCCCCAGCCAGGAAAAATTATAGGACAGGAAATTATTGTTGACTGGACCCATCATTATTCTTTTACCATCTGTTACCTTCAGGTTAGTGTTTTTCATAGCTCATACTGCTTTTCAGCATTGCATCCAATTTTAATTGACCAGAAGCTAAAAAAAAAGAAAAAAAACCAACAAAAGTTCAGATTTTGATCAGCTCACCTTTAATTCCCAGGGAAGATTTCTGTCATGAAAAATGCTACAGAATCATTAATGAGCAGTTGTAGTGGAGACTTCTGTTTAATCTCCCATCCATCAGACAGCACCTTTGGCATTGCAGTGACCTCAGGCTTCCCACAACACCTGGCACTTACAGAGTGCTTCACCTTCTCTAAGCATTTAATTGGCATAATAGATTAATGCTTATTGATTAGCTGACTCAGAAGGAGACCACCACATTCCAGGCTCCTGGTGTCCCTTTTTTGCAGCACACAGCCTTCAGCTGGTGGGTAGGAAGGAGCTAGTTAACCTTTTAGTGTCCGGGATTTCACAGGTTGGGTGGGACAGGCAATTAGAAGGTACCAAGTGAGATCCACAGGAGTGCTAATGAGGAGACTCACAAATAAATAACCTCAATATTAACTGTACTACATTTCTACAAATAACATCAAAGAAACAGTGTCTAGTTGCTTATTTGACCTAGGATCATGAATTTCTTTTCCCTGTTCCTTTAGGACACTTCCCCTCCCATCCCCTGGGCCTGCCTCAGGCCCCCAGGTTCAAACACACCAAAAGGCCAAACTCTCTCAGGAAATAATTACACAAGTTTTCCAAAGCTCCAAATTACTGAAAAATAAAAGTGTCCCTTGCCACTGGGCAGGCAGGAGCACCATCCCCATCACAGGCAGAGTAACAAAGCCAGTGAGGTGTGGAGCACACACCCTGTGAGGAGCAGCTGAGGGAGCTGGGGGTGTTTAGCCTGGAAAAGGAGAGGCTCAGGGAGGACCTTAGCACTCTCTACACCTCCCTGAAAAGTGGGGCTCAGTGTCCTCTCTCAAGGGACAAGTAACAGGACAAGAGGAGATGGCCTCATGTTGTGCCAGGGAAGGTTTAGGCTGGATAATAGGAAACTGCCTTCAGTGAAAGGGTTGTCAAGCACTGGAACAGACTCCTCAGGAAAGTGGTGGAGTCACCATCACTGAAGAGATTTAAGAGAGATGCAAATGTGGTGCTAAGGGTCATGGTTTGGTGGTAGACTTGGCAGTGCTGAGTTAGCAGCTGGACTTAAAGATCTTTCCCAACCCAAGTGACCCTGTGATTCTGTGTACCTCTGCACAGCCACCCCGAGGAAGCAACAAAAAGCTGTTTGAAATGTCTGGGCTTCCCTCTTTTTTAGCAAGACA
This sequence comes from Cyanoderma ruficeps, assembly GCA_008694505.1. Taxonomy (NCBI): domain Eukaryota; kingdom Metazoa; phylum Chordata; class Aves; order Passeriformes; family Timaliidae; genus Cyanoderma; species Cyanoderma ruficeps. Next base: position 18,956,337 of record VZDJ01001247.1, read on the forward strand.
TACAGGTGTCCTCCCTTCAGGCAATGAGCACTGTTCTTAATGGATAACCACCAGCTTAAGGGAAGGCTTAGCAAGCAAAAATGCTGCCTGTAACAAACCACTTTGGGGCAGAAATAATATTCTTTAACACCTTCCTTGGCTAGGATTTAATAAGTGTGAAATCAATGTTATAATCAAACGTAATACTCATTTCCTAGAATAATCCTCTGACACAGCACTTGCTATTTCAGCTGATTAGAAGCATTGTTCAAATAATAGAAATTCCTGATCAGTAACCCACGAGTCCAAGACAAGTTTTTTTATTGCAGCCTAAGGCAGTTACTTCCCTTCATCCTAAATGTTCATAAGTGGAGAAACACTTGTAGGAATTCTTCTGTTGCCATCAACTTCAACACTGTGTTCTCCCAGCAGTGGATAAATAGTGGATGATTAAGTTGTTGATGCCTAAGCACCAGTGTGTTTGTGATTAACAGCCAGACCTGTGCTCTTAAGGCCTGGTTTTTATTTTCTTTTTCATATTTCAATAGGCAGAAGCAGAGAAGGAATCTCAGACTGCAAGACTCAATGAAGGAATGCAGGAAAGTCCTCAGCCAACAGGGATGGGATGCTGACAGACCTAGTTGAGCTCTACAGGTGGAAAACATCTATCTTCAAAAAAGACTCACTGTCAGACAAGATAGTTTTCAATAAAGAGATGAAACTGATGGGAGGGTTTCTTTCTGCATTTCTGCCTGCTTTTGGCAGAGCAGACCTGTGTGTGCACGAAGGAGTTATGACTTGACAGCAAGTTGTAAAGCTTCCCCTTCTTATCAAGGCAGAGCAGCTGAGACAGCCTTTTCTATAGGTGGCTTTTTAATTGAAAGATTAGAAGTTCTCTTACGCAGTTTGCACGAGCATTTCAGAGAGGTCACCCAAGGTGCTCTGATAACTCCAGGCTGGAATTGGCAGGTGCCAGCAGCAAGGGGAGAGGACAGGCTGGGGGTTCTCACCACCAGGACAGCTTCCCCAGTAAAGAGTTGGATCAAGCACCCCCATTTCAGTTCAGTGCCCCACAGGCTCAGGGGTGGTGGGATGCACAAAAACCATCAAAAACAGAGTCCTTCCCTTTCACCCCCTGCGTGCCTCGGGCTCCCCCGCTCACTGCAGTGGCACCAGCTCACAAATGTGTGCAGAGAGCACAGATTAAAGCACCCCAGACCCAGGGGCAGGGCTGATGCCTCCAGGGACACTTTCCAAGGAGGCAGCAGCTGCATCTCCTGCAGTGAGAGCTGCAGCTCCTGCCTGGGGAAGGGGAGGGATTTCACCTGGGACACACTGGGGAGGACACCTTGGCAGCATCATTAGTGGCATTTGGATCGTGCACCTTGAGCTTCTATTTAGGCCATCACATTTCATTCATGTAACTTCTCTCTGACTCCTGTAGTCCCCCAGGGAAACAGCAAACACTCCAGCACTGCTGCCCAGTGGAAAAGAGCCAGGAGAGGTCTCCCAGAAGAACAAGAGAGGCAGAGGAGAGCTCCATCCTGCTGCATCCCCCTCTCAGCTCAGCTCCCGGCACACCACAGCTGCCCCACGTCCTGGCAGGGAACCAGCTGGGAGTGGGATGCAGGGACACCCACGCAGCCCAACACAGGTACAACACATCTCCTCAGCTTTCTGTGTCACAGAAAACATTCCACGGCCCTCCACAGGCTGATCTGGAGTCAATTTTCAATCCCTTCCAAGATGGGCTATGCAAAAATTGAGGCTCTAAAGTCCTGGTATCTACAAACATCACAGACAGCAGAGGCATCTGCCAGCACCTTGGGAAACAGGAACCTGCAATAAACACCTTCAGGAGAAATGGTCCCTGTCAAAATAAACAGGTGCACATTCCCACTTATTATTGCACTGCCATCCACAGCCCAAGACTTATTTCCAGACTCAAGTGGTTCATTACTGAGGAGAATAAAAAAGGAAATGAAGACAGAGTCACTAAGGGAGAGCACCTTGAGTGAACATCCTCTGCTTCATGTTTTAACACCTGGGAGAATAACACAAACCTGGCCCAGCAGAGCAGCTCAAGGATCCCTGGCATCCTGCACATGAAGACACAATTACATTAAATAAGACAAACTTTGTTTTCCTCAACATATTTGAAATGAAACTCCATTAAAATGGGAGAGTGTAGATTTTTTTTTTTAGCTGATTATCTATTTATGTTTTGTTTGAATCAGACTTTAAAAAAAGTAAAAGGAAACTCTCCTCTCCTTTAGCTTTGCAAAACTCATCCATCACCCATCTGTCCACCTTGCACCTCATTATTTATTATTCAATACTCAACAAGCTAGCATGCCAGTTAAGATTTTCCCTGAAGAAAGCTAGCATCTAGACAGACAGCAACTGCTATCAAAATGTTTCTTTTTGATTTCTCTGTCCTCCCTCACTCCATCCTTTGTGGTGGGAATAAACATAAAACCTTTAAAGTAAATAAAACACTTTTTAATTAACCAGCAAAGGCAAGAGGAAAAACAAAGCTAAACAGAAGTCTGTTTTCTTTAGTCAGACTTTTTCAGTGCTCCATTAAATCATTTTCCTCGTGGTCCCTTTCATCCTCCCGAGTTCTCACCCATAAGAGAAAATCTGCTCTTGGACACGTGCAAGCTTCTGGATACAAGGCACATCTGTTGTTCAGACCTCAGGCCCAAAGCAGAACTACAGCCACGATGCTTCTTTTCCAGGCAGCCCTCTAATGAGATGATTTAGTTCAGTGGATGCTGGAAAAGCAGCTACTACAACCCAGAAGTCTCGCCTCAGCCAGGGGTTCTGCCAGGGCTGGTCCATCCCCTCCAGTACCAGCAGCACCACCCTCCCATGGGCCCAGAGGGAGCCTAAAGGCCACTGGAAATGCAGCCTTTGTTCAGCAGGGACCGCCTGCAGGTGCCCATAATGCCAGGGGGAATACCCAAAAGCAGTATTTTGCTTTATGACTAGACTGCGCTGGCAGCCTCCAGTCAGTTTGGCTCTGCAAACAGGTATTCCAGCAAGAATTCCCCCTGTTCCCATCACACTGTGCTCCACAGTGCTGTCCAGAGGCACCTGTCCCACTCTGGCTCCAGGTGTCAGGGCCAGGCACACATTCCTGCTGCCCTCAGGTGTCCCAACATTTGTGCTGCCTGCGTGGGCAGCGCTTGGCTCTTGGGCCAACAGGCTCTGCCATGCATTTCAACCATAGTCAGGGATACCAGCCCTGGATTTGGATTCTCACCACCCAATGCACTGAGAGATAAACACACAGCTGCAGCTTCCACCTCCTCCTCTATTTCGGGATTTGCAGAATAATTTCACAGTGGGCACCATTCCCAGCCTGAGGGTTACAGCCCCACAAGGCAGCTCCATTTAGAGCCTTGCACTGTTCCATGTTAAAACATATATCTTAGAAAGAAAATAAAGCCCTAGATACCCCTGAAAATAAGGCCTTTTCCCCTGCACTCTTCCATACAGAGAACAACCTTGTGGCAAAGACAGAGCAGGGTACACAAAGCGCCTTCCCCTCCACGATAACACCTTCCTATTTTTGTATCTTGTATTAAATAACATCCTCCTTTATAACACTCACGGTGAGAAAATTTATCAGGAAAAACATAAGACAGAAAAGGTGAGATTTTTTTTTCCCCCCCTCTCTTATCTCAAAGTTTCCTGCCTGTCAGGGTTTCACACGTTGGCTGATGTGTCTTTCATGTAATACATGAATATAATTTATGCAGGAATGTATCTGCAAGCGAGTGTGTTAGGGGACCTATCTCTGTGCATATGGGCACCTCTGTGAGTGAGCAGCTTACACAGAACCTGTGTGCGTGGTTGGATTGGGTGGTTATGGGGAAAAGCTCAGTTAGTTTTCTAGATTGAGCCTTCTCCAGAGCCAGGCTCTTGGTGTGAGCAGAGCACAGACAATTTGGGAAGGAACCACACAACTGGGCTTTGAGACAGCAGCTCACATGTGGTTATTGCCACACTCAGCTGCAGCTTGGGAGCTCCAAGCATGAGATAGTCCTGGCACCTCCAGGTCAGGCATGTGCTAAAAGGGATACAGACCTGTGGCAAAAGCCATAAACACAAATACATTTTTTATCCACTCACCAGAAGGAGCAAAAAAAAAAAAAGCGCCTCGGAATTTGGCATTGGTTTGTTTCCGATTTTCAATATCCATTGCTTCTCCTCCCAAATGCCTCATTTTTCTTTCGTATCCCAGTAACTTACACCAGTAATATAATGTCCTCATCCCCAAAATTCATTAGGATCATTAAGGTTTAAAGCCCACTCAGCAGTAAACCCAGACAAGGAGTAAATGGTTTCCCTCTCTGGTCATGCTGCCAGGGGAAGGGAGAAGCCCTGGACACCCACAGGGGCATCCCACCCACTGGTGCACACAGGGCTGGAAAAGTATCAGGCCCTGGAAAAGCTCAGCCGCATCTTCCCCAGCCTCCCTGGCCAAAGCATCACATCACCTCTCTCACCAAGTAACTGATAATGCTTAAAAATGTCACAGAAACAGAGCTTAGCTCCACACACCCCCCCAAAGTACAATGTTCTGTTCTAATATCTTGTCTCCAGAAAGAGCATAATCTAAAGTGTCAGTTATTTCATAAATACAAACTAGCAAGATCTGGCATTCTGGCTGGGGTGTGTTTTTTTATGAATCTGCTTTACTCCTTGAGCTGCTTACTCATTTGCACTCACCTTTTAGTCTGATCATGTAAAAGATTTGGAACAAGTACAGAGGAAGAATAAAAACATAATGGTTTCTCACTGCTCGAGGGCATAACTCTAATTAAAAAGAACATTCTTGCTTTTAGCACCCAGACTCCTCTCTCCAAAACCTGAACTTTGACATTTTCAAACTGAGATTTAAAACAAGAAAATAATTCTCGGTGCCACGAGGAAGGACTGCCTGCATTGTACAGCGGGAAAGGGGAGGGATGAGGGAGAGCGGGGTTCAAGGCTAATGGACTTATCAGGGAATTTGAGTGAGGAAAATGCAGATTCGCTCATCAGCAAGACCCCGGCTGACGTTCACACCTCAGCACGGTGCTGACAGCCGGAGCCCTGCACCTACCTGGAGGATGCTCCGTTCTCTCTGCTTAAACCAGGATCACACAAACACACCAGCACTGAACCAGGGGGATGTTTTCTGCCACCAGAAGACCTTCCAGGGCCAGGAGCCAAGCCAGAGCTCCTGGCTGGCAGCGGGGCTGCAAAGATGCCCCCGGCTGCAGGGCACGGTCCCAACTTCGAAGCTCCTCAGCAGCCAAGACTGGTTTTCCTCTTAACAACCTACAGCTTCACACCTAGAATGGCTGCGTAGAGATAACATTGTATTCCAGACGCAGACACACCCCACACACCCTAATCAACCCCCTCACCCTCTTCCTACCCTTCTTTACAGACACAGCCTTCAGCTACATGTTTGAGCCATCGAGGGAACTGGCAGAGCAAAATGGAAATTGGCAATGCCAATTCCCGACTGCTGCTGAGTCACGGGTGTGGCAAACCAGCACCTTCTTTCCTGAATAGTTTTTGCTTACAGCCCCTTTTACTCTTCAGATATATGAATTATAAATCTTGAGAATATTTTAATTGTGTGTTTTATAGTTAGCTTCTTATAATCAGATAAAAAAGCATTCAGTTCTGGATTAGGACTGGGGAAAATAAGAAGTGTAGAACCACAACCTCAGAAGGCAAAAACACAACAGAGGATCAAGAAAATAACAAATGAAATTTTTCAGGTTAGGAATCAAGAGTCATTTGAAAGAGCAATTTGGAAAGACGCATTACAGTTACAAAATTGACAGCAATATAAAATTAACTCATACTGCTCTATTTTAACTTCAACACATTACACACCACAGTTCATTTCCTCTCGTAACAATTCAATCAAGGAGCAATTAAATCATTATCACCTCCATCCAATATTAGTATTAATTTTATTTTAAACATCAATATAGAGGAAACATTTACCAACAGCAAATAAAATCCCACATATATATGGATTTCTGTGCTGAAAATTAGCTCATCAGCCAATGTGAACGGATGACTAAATAATTCCAGTGGTTCACATCCAGCAAATATTCCTCCAAAATGCACATGCAATGTGGCAGAGATGGAGGGATTTACAAGTGGGAAATCTGCACCCCCACGGGCCAGGCTACCCAGTGCAGGGCCCCTGCAGGAAAGGAGATTCTCCACAACTCAGCATTAACCTGACCGGCAGAGGCTCTGAGCTTGCAGTGCAGAGAGCTAACGAGTGCTATCAGAACAGCACATGTTGCCCATAGAAACATTTGTACCAGGAGCATCCTTGTGGTAGGACATGCTGGAGAACTCAGGAGCAGCTGCAGAATAATTTATTTTTGATTTGGAGTCCTCATCCTGTATAATAACATTAACTAGCTGCTTGATGATTGACCAGCTTCATCCATCAGATGTTTCAAAGGAAAATGGAGCCACTCTGGAAACATTACTAGAGGCAGAGTCTTTTCCCATTTGATTTTTTTTTCTTTTTTTTTTTGTATACAGAAGAGGAAATATCTTTTCAATCTTCATTTGCAACAGCAAAAACTCATCTGTACATGGATGAAACCTTGCAAAGGGCTGGGCATGGACACAAGACATCTGCTCAGCACTAGAGAACTACAGGTCCCAGACATTGACACAGCACTGAAGGAAGAGGGGAGATAAGGACCACCCTCTACACCAGCACTGGAGGTTTGGCTGGTTTAGAAATATCCTTTAAATCATTGCAAATTTTTGCAATCATTGTCCTGCTGGGGTTTAGTTTATCTGGGATTTTAATTGTGTCCAGCAGTAATGTGTAATGAGAGCAGAGGCTGTGAAACTCACCCACTGTGCCAGCCCACACAGAGGGTTTTTCCAAATCATTTAAGAGTGATTTAGATACTGGGGGGAAAAAAAGCCCCAAACCTCAACTAATTGTTAACTAAGATATGGCCCAATTTCAATTATTCCACTGATTGATCTCAAAATGATAGATTTTCAAAAGGACCTATTAATGAAAAGTGTCCAGTTCCCATTAAAATGTAATGGGATTGATACCTAATCAGTTCAGGCTCCTTGGAAAAATCCAGTTTAAATTAATCGGTGGGGAAGCTTTGTGCTTTCAAGTCAGTAGAATTTACTCTTGCACTGCATAAATCTGATGAGTGCTAAATAAGATGCTCCTAAAGCATCTGTCCATATGTCTGTGCCCTGGACAACACCATCCGTTCTAATCCAGTTCTGGACTCGGGCAATAGAAATCCCCTCATTTCCACTAACCATATGTTAGCTTTGCCATATGGAAAAGAATATGCAGTAATGAGGGTGGTGACAGAGCCAGATTTCTTCCCATGCATAATCTAGAGTATGACAGTCTCTCCAGAGGAGAAAAAACCAGGGACAGCCCGTGTGTGTCCTGCAGGGAGAGCCCAAGTTGCCTAGCAAACACAGCATTAAAAAAACTCTCACACAGAGTCTTCAAAAGGATGAATTATCTGCATGATTATTTTATAGTTGTACCCAGATACAAAAGCTTGGTTGTCTGCCATGAGCACTAAGACTTCAAACTGCAAGCAAAAACCTGATTATTTGGTATTACTGAGGATGCCACTCTTACAGAAATTCAGTGGTGTCTTGATGGGGTCTTGTCAGCATTTCAGAAAAAAAAAGGAATGTCTCATTTAAGTGAAAAAAACACTTAATGATTATGAATTCGTGTCCTTCCAATATTAAGACGCTGCTAATAGCAGCATTTGATCTGACAGGAGGGATGCAGGTGGCACAGTGGTGACAGAGTGAATATTTGCCCATCTTTGCCCAACAGAACTTGGGTTTAAGTCACAGGCAAGAGTCCAGTGATGGCAGCGTGCTCCCTCTCCCACCCATCTGAAAGGTTCGCCATCAAGGCCAAAAACCCCCAGAAACAGGGAAGAGATTTGGCAGGTCCTCAGTTGTTCAGCCCAGCTGTTCATCCCCTCTGTCTCACCTCATCAGGCCGTGGAAATGGATATTCCAGACCAGGTCTGGAGGATGTCACACCCAGAGGGACACACGGGGTATGTGGCCAGGGCTGACATGGATCCTGGTGACCCTCACCTTGGATTAGCTAAGGCAGACCTCAACCACTGTGCTCAGCTCTCAGAGAAATGACAGAGGCAGAAATTGGCTCCTGTGCTGGGCTAATTCCTCCTCTCTGCAAGGAAATCCACATCTCCGAATAAAACAAAGCTTCCTCCCTCCTTCCATGGTGCCTCCAAGCAGATGTTCATATGTTCCTTATTCTGAGAGCTGATACAGCCCAGAAAGGTTATCTAATTACAGAAACAATACTTATTGGATGCACTAATGCTCCTACAATTTTAATAGCAATATGATAGCTAGGATTTATATTATTTTCCTTTTCTGATTAATTATTTACATAGGGAAAAGCATAGATTATTAAGTATGTGTGCGCTGTGCCAGGCTGCAAAGAGATTTTTCAAAAAGAAAAGGGAAGAAACAAGACTCTAAACTTTTTTGGAAACAATCATCCAAGTGCTTTGATATCCCGTGATCCAGCAATTTGCATTTAGGCTCCTGGGATGTTTGTTCAGAGCACAGACTCGATCCAGGACACTACAGGTAATGTTGTGACTTCCCAGTTTGGTGGCAAGCTACAGCAGGGAGAGAAAACCCTGATGTCAACACATCCATCCAGGAAAGCTGTGCTTGGCCATAAGCCTGACCAAATGCCTCAGAGGAGTGCATGGCACTGGGAAATACCATGAAATTTAGGTTGTTTTGCAGTGACTGTTCACCTGTTCCCCATGTAACATGTCCTAAAGGTGATAACTGCAATCAGGAGAAAATTTAGGAACAACCAAGACCTCGGAGACAGACATCTGTCATCTACCCAACCCATTTCAAAGCATGGCCATGAGTTCCTCAAGTAGAATGTACCCTGGTGGAAGCACACATTTCCCCTCTTTTTAGTTAAAAATCCTCCAACATCTGTCTAAAATTTATCCTATTTTCCTAAGATCAAGTCACTCTTGGAGATTTGCCCCAATATACTTTACAGACGAGTTGGATAATTATTGCTGAACGGCAACATTGAGCCTGGCCAGCTATTCAGGTGGGATGATCTCATTTTCAACATTTCATTAAAAAAAAAATTCAAATAAGCTTAAGACACTCTCAAGGCTACAGATAAAATTCTGCCCTTTACAGAGGGCTGAAAACCATGGCCACTGCACAACCATTCAGCTTGAAACACAAATCTCTGTTTAACATCTGTGCAAATTCCTCCCCCTTTGTTTATCATCCTGCATGCTGAAAAGTACTTTGCTAACTTTCTGCAAATCCAGACATTTCTATGAAATGGTGCAGTCGTAAAATTAATGAGAGGAGACTCCTAAGGAGGAAAAAGACAAATCTTTATGCTTATGTCATTAAATTAATTCGGCCTGGAAAGAAATTAATCCTATCAAGTTTTAATCAGGTGGTGACTTTGCTTTGATTTGTGAATAACAGTTTTAATAAAAGATATTTCACAGAACAGAAGAATCTCCAGTGCAAAATGCCCCACAGTCTCCTCCTCTGACTGAGAATTTCTGGTCATTAAAAAAATCCAAAGCAAAAGCAGAACTATCACTACTTACCTCATCTGCAGCTATGAAAATGCGAGTGAGAGGTCAGAGGAGAAGGGGAAAAAAGCAAGTCTTTGGAAAAAAATGGGCTGGAAAAGATAAAATCTAATTAGAGTGACTCTAAAATCCCACCACCCCTCATAGGATAGGAGGGAACAAAAGCAGGAGTCCATGAGCCTTAGCAGGGCACACCGTTCCTTCTCACATTGGCTTTCATGGTATCACAGGTGGATTGAGTAAATCACTTCAGGCATGAATTTCCCATAAAAGATGGAGGGCATTCCTCCTTCCCCCAGCAGGACCAGGCAGCCAAAGCCAATCCAGCAGCCTGCTGGGTCATGGGCAGTGGCAGTGCAGGGACAGTCCCGGCCTGTCCCCATGTCGTGCCATTCCAGTGGCAGGAGGACAGAGAGGTACAAGAGACCTTTCCTAATCCCTGCCACTGGAATACAGATGTGCCACCCTTCAGGTCCCAGACAGGAACTACAGGGGGTGACAGCCCCTGTCTGCATGAACAAGAGCTCCAGAAGAGGAAGAGATTTGGGAACAGAAATGTGGATGTATCACACAGCTCATAAAGGTCATGGCTTAGCAGTGGAGTTATTCCACAGCCAGAGAAAGAGCCTCGATCCAGATCAAAGGTGGCAGAAACATGGACCAAGGATAAACCTCATCTTCTCCAAGGCCTAGAGGGAAATCAGACACTCTGGGAAAGGGGCAAGATTGGGGCAGATTCGTGTATCTGGGAACTGCAACAGCCTCAGTACCTTCACAGCCTTGGGCGCTGGGGAAGGTGACACACACCAGAGGGAAAGCAGAAATACCCATGGAAGGAAAGCAGAACCATTCCTGGACGGGTTCAAGTGCCCGTGGTGTTTGCAGTCACGCTGCAGCCTCGTGAGCACTGCAGCAGCATCTCCCTTGTGCCAGCCAGCCCTGCTTGGCCACCAAGTGCTCTCCTGGAGCAGGATGGGCTGGGAGCAAACACCTCTCTGCCTGCAAGGAGCAAAGGCAGATCCAGACAGAGCTCCTGCCCCTGTTATTCTCTGGTGAGGAGTTCACAATAGAGTAAATCTCAGGTAGCAATGAGCCCTGCTGCGCAGGGAAAAGCTGAGTATGACTGAGAAACCCTTCCATCATGCTGTCACAGAAAGCAAGCTCCCTGGGGCTTGAAGGAAGGCTGTGCCTTAAACGATTTGCTCTTTAATGGGCTTTTTTCTTTGCAATCAGCATGTGAACTTTGAAAAAAACTACGGGTTTGGTTTCCAGAGCGTGCAGTCCCGAGCCCACGGAACCCACGCGGTTTCCCCCGGCACACGGGCCTGATTGGCAACCCTGCCAAAAGAGCCCCCCTGCAATTCCCACATCCCGCATTGTATTAAAAATAATATACCTCTGATTTGAAAAAGAGATTTTAAAAATATGCCATTGGAACATCACCTCGCTAAAAGCTGAGAAAGACGCATTTTTAGTAACAGAAATGCGAGAAAAGAAGTCTGGAACGGGGCACTTTGGCCCACATGAGCACTGCAGAGCTTGAGTCAGACAGGATCCTCAGGAACCAGAGGGATTCAGGGTAGGAGTAAAGGATCCTTCAGGGCCAGTGACAGTGGAGGATCAGGCCTGGCTTTGTTAGGCTTTGTCTCACCCCTCTCCATGGAGAAGACAGGAGGGATGGGAGTTCCTGAGGATGACCTTGCACAGCTGCTTGCAGGGCAGTGCTGAACGTTCTCCAGTGCAATGCACACACTGCACCGGGACCTGGGGGGCTCTGTGAGACCCAGCTTCAGCCAGAGAAAAGGGCAGCAGCTGGGTGGGATGTGCAGGGACAAGACTTCTCAATGTCTGTCATCCCTGCCCAAAGCCCCCTGAGAGGCTGCTCCCCACGAGCAGTCATGATTTAGGCTCCAGCACACACCTAGGACAGGACAGATGTTGTCCCCCGGGTCATACGTGGAGTCTCCAGTGGACCAGAGCACTGAGCCAAGTCACCATCTGTCACCTCTACAGCAGAACAACCCTACTCCCCCTGTGCCCTGCATCTCCCACAGTGATTTCTTCCTGGCCTTTTTCTCCAAGGGCCCAAATGCCATCAGGGTTTCTCATGCTTTAGGAGAGACGCAGAGGACTGAGGCTGAGCAGCAGCCTCTAACCCCTTCTCCCAAAACAAGCTTAGTCTTTGTTGCACTGTATTTACTTCTGTTTTCCAAGAGTAGGGAAAAGCAAACAATGTAGAAAACCTTTAATTTCACATTTTTTTCCCAGCTGGTAAAAATGATAGCTGGATATGCACACATCAGTATAATCGTCTCCTAAACAAATGGCACAATGACAAACCGAGGGGGCGGGGAGAGGGGGAGCAGAGCACAAGCTGGTGTTTTCAATTTAGAAAGTATGCATTATTTACACTGCCATTATTCCACTCAATTTGAGTTCACGCTTTAGTCCTAATTTCAGTATAATCAAAGTCAATGAATATTTAATCAGCATTGCTTCCAGAAATTGAGTAATGCCATTAACATAATGTCCCCAGGACTTCAATGCCGATTTTCCTCAAAAGCACGGGACTTCCACTCTTCCTGCCCTTCCCCCCTTCACTTTAACCAGCTGATGCTCTGCTCCCCACCTTTGCTGGGCTTAACAAGGTGGGACCTGCCCAAAATGCAGTGAATGGGAGAAACATTCCCCAAATGCAGAGACGTGTCACCACCGGCGCTGATCCAGCCCCAGGATAGGTAATAAAGGCAGAGCATTTCATTCAGTGTGGCTCAGTATGGATAAGCATCGTAATAACAATAATCCATTTGCACTTCTGGAGCACCTTTCAATGGAGGGGCTCGAGTCATTCTGCAGGCATTAATTAATGCCTCCCTCTCCCCTGCAAGGAGGACACTTATTTGTGTGATAGCTAATCTACAGATAGGAAAGCTGGAGCACGAGGAGGTTAAGTGCCTGGTTTACAGCCACCCAGGAATCCAGTGGCATTTGGGCAGAAGTCGTGGAGCTCTGACTGCCTCCAAGCTTCCTTCCCTAACCAACAGACTGTGCTGCTTCACTAAAATGAGATCAAGAAAAGCAGCAGTACCTATGAATATTTATGAACAATACAAAATTACAGCATAAAAAATTGTACAGACATTTCGGAGCTGCTAAGTGATGGCTCCAGAGCTGTATCTCAATGTGCACAGAGCATTCAGCAGTCAGTGCACACATGCCCCCTCCAGTGGGGCTGCATCTAATCTATCATCTTTTCTAACATGACTATCACTGTAATATCTCAGCAATGCCTTCAGCTGAAGACCTATCACAGCCTTCCATCTATCTGAGCTGATTTATAAAGCTTTTCTCCATGGTGCTGGAAAATCTGTGGGGCATGTGTTTTAAAATATTGGATAAATTCCCCACTTTCCCTTCTGTAAGTCTAGATAGAGCTTTAATGCAACCTTTATCAGTAATGAACAATCTCTTGTTCTCCCATAAAATTAGAGTTAATCCTTTTTTATGTTAATAAGGAAGGAACAAAGTTCAATTTTGTTCACACAACACATGCAGTTGGGAAGTCTGAGGTTACATATAGAAAGTACTTACAAAGTTATTCTAACCTGTTTTTTTAGAGGGTTTTGATAGTTTGGGACCATCACACTTTCCTAAACTCTTCCATGAACAATTTCTTATTACATATCAGTTCACTGGTCCCCTATTTGCAAATCTACCCATTCTCAGCAGGTTCCAGCATGGCACAGAACACCTCAGTGCAGGTGTTCTCTTCAGTAAAGGCATTAAGGAGCCTTTTTCAACTGCTGAAGATTTCTGGGTTGCACAGGTCCATGTGGAACACGGAAATTTTCAGTCCCCACCTCTGATAGTGGTCCTCAAAAATATTTTCTCTAAAAGTTTGCAAAGCTGTTCAAGCTCAAACAATAAGTGCTTATTTTGCTGAATTACGTCATGGTTGTAACCAACTCAAGCATAGTCCTGCTGGGCTGTCCATGCATTTAGGCTGAGGTTGGCAAGGATAAAGTAGCACCTGACAAATTTACACTCCAGCTCCATGGAATTACCCTGATGTGGGTAAATATGAAGATCGAGTTTGCAATCATTTAAAACGCCTTGTTCGTGGCTCGTGTCAAGAATTTGCTCTTGGAGATGGAATGGAGGAAATAAATGGTGCAGATGGAACAGGGATGGAACTCTGTGCCTGCAGAGGGAATGAGGAAGGACTTTGCTGGAGTAGGAGTGGGGAAGTATTTGTTAAGGTCTGGAGAAGGGCAGAGACCTGCTCAGCTCAGCAGCTCAAGTCAGCAGCAAAGAATAACTTGTACATGTCACTGGTATCATAGAATGAAAGGCCCCCTGTAATCTCAAGGAAAGCAGCTCTATAAGCCCAGGTAGCATTTTTCCAACCTATCTTGTCCTTAATAACAAACATTTTGAAGCCAGAAGATGAATGGTTTTGTGGAAGTGACATATTCTGCTGTCTCTTGGATGAAGTTGTCTCAGCCATGCTCCGCTAACACCCCCTGACACCTCCCATTTATCCTAATGGCTTTAAACATTAACCTTAGCAAACAGCACTGCCACCCTGGCTGGGAGGAGGCAAACCTGGCACCAGGGGTCTTTCAGCAATAACAGGAATGAAACATGGAGGTTCTGCCCTGGAAAATCCCACCTTCACTGACTCTGAACACAGCCCAGTGGCTCTGATGACATCTGGGGATACTTTCCTCTGGAGGAGAACACAGCAGTCTCACGTGTGTGGCCTGCAGCCCACCAAAGCCCACAGAAGGGCAATCAGCTCTCCCAGCACTATTGGGAAGGCCTTTCACAGCCCAGCCCCTGGCAGGCAGAGTAAGAGTTAAGCTGGAGGGTGGAGGAGAAGCCAGAGGATTGCCGTAACGTATCATCAGTGGGACTATTAATAGGGTTCAGGTTATAACTTATTCATGAACTTGTGCACTTTTCACTCGTAGAGGATGGCAGGGCAACTCAGGAACACTTATGAATGACACCACTAATGCGCCAAAGAGAAAGGAAACAGAGTTCTGCTGCTGTTGCACATTAAACCTATCCATTGCTCTTCAAGACCACAGCAGATCAGTCAAGCAGACATGGATACTGCTGTTAAAGGATCAGCCCTCAGAGCATCACCACCTCGCTGGCTCTGGGATGCCTTTGGCAGACACGCAGCGCATTAAATCTTTTTGTCTTGGCAATACTTGCACAGTTTGCTGTATGATTCCTGTTTCAGCAAACACTTATGGGCATTGTCAGACTCAACAGACAGCACCTCTCTGCACGGCCATGGAGGCCCAGTGCCAGCCCAAAGGCATCTCTCCTGCTCTTTGCAAACCCAATGGAATTCAGAGCAATGGCCTTCCTTAAAAGTCCCACAATGCAACTCACAGTAAACTGATGCTGATAAACTGGGCCAAAGCAAAGAGTCCACAAAGCCTCACACCCTGAAAAAAATCAGCTCCGTGGTTTTGAAGCTTCTGAAGTTCACCTCCATGGTTTTGAATAGTCCTGGGCGCAGGTGAGGACAACCACTGGCACCAGGGGCTTATGGCTGACCAGGCAGCACCTACAACATTAAAACAGAGCTCACAGAAATGAGGAGGCTCAAATTCCCATTGCTACTTTGGTTCCTGAAGGATCTGAAGACTTACACTATGGCACAAATAATTTAGGATTTAATAGATATGGCAAAGGCCATGGGGTGTATCAACAGCAAGGCTGAGGGAAGAACCTAGCAATCCCTAGGGACCAAGTTTATTCCTCTCACCTACACTCCTGGCAAGAAATTTAGCACTTGTCACTGGTCACTGTTTTATCTCCAGTGTCTTAATTGTCTTCCTGCTAGTTAGGGCTCATTGTATGTTCTATTGATTGTTGTTTCCCCACTAATTGGCTGTGTGGTTGTTGGCTTCTTTAATTGCCATCCTGAAAGGCACCGTAAATTGTCCTACATCAACATTAGTGATGGTAAGAAAACCAGAGTGGTGCAAGGAATTTCAGTATTAATACAATGGGGAAATAACAAGGTCTTGGAACGCTCTCAGCCCATTTAATCCCCTCACTCGGCCAACTCATCCCAACCTTGTACATCAAACATTAAAGTTTTCACTTCCATAATGCTGGATTCAAGTCCTGTTTTTGACCTATATTCTGGTTCAATATTCATTATCCCAGATGATGGAAGTACAGAGCTTACAGCACATCCTTTCCAACACACATGTCCTTCCCAGCTCCTCCTCCAGGTATCCAAGTCTGGTCCAAGACACAGAAGTCAATGGGTATTTTCTTTAGACTTCCACAGACCTTTTGATCCAGATCTTGAAACATTTATTACTTCTCACAGACCTCAGGATACAGACAAGAGACCAATGAGATTTTTCAAGTGGTCTAATTCCTACTAATTAACTCGGCCACGTTGGAGCCTCTGAAAGTTTGACAAAGCAGTCACATAAAAGCATTTTTAGGCAGTTGAATTGCTTTACCTGGCTCAGTCCTCCAGCCCCCATATTTGCAAACATTGTCTGCATGTGCCAAACTCTTAATCCAGATACACAGGACAGGATGAGTCAGTCATGCATTACATTTAACTGTTCCGGAGATGACAGAAGACTGTGAGAAGAAAGATTAATTAAAGACCTAGACAAGGAAAAAAAAAAACCCTTTTTTTCAGACAGCATTTAGCAGTGAAAGGCACTGGGCATTATTTGAGGCTTATTGAGTTCATGCTGGCTCTCTCTCTTTTCTGGAATAGTGTCAATACTGCAATTGATTCCAGGCCTTTTCTTAGAAGAATCCCAGTTCTAATTTAATCCTATTGAGCAGCAGTCAGAAGCCCACCAAGGGAGGAATTCCACTCATTTTAGCAAAACGGCGAAACAGTGGTGGGTGTGACAAAACCAAAAGACATGCCTTTTGCCTTTTTTTGAAGGCCTTTTCTTATTCTTGAAGGGCAACTGTCACTGCAGCAGACCCTGTCACTGCCACGCCTACTCCCAAGAATGCAATATCCAGGATCCTTGCTTGTTTTCCTATTAAGGCAACAAAAGTGCTTTGCTAAGTTTTGTGTAAAAGTGAAAATACATTTTTAAAGTGATAAATCGTCCTTTTTTCTTTTCTTTTTTTTTATTCTGCTTTCTTTTGTTTCTCCTAGGTAAGAATAAATCCCTCCCTTCCTGTGTAAATGTTCACAGTTAAATGTTCTTTTTCGCACAGCTTTTCAAACAGCCAGTACAGGAGGTCTCACATTTCAGCTGATGAGAATATGCTGTTAAAACTTGTCTTTGGTATTCCTGCATATCCTGACCTCCCTGTTATTCCTCCTCACCTCTCTGAGATGTAAGAAAAGCAACAGAAAAAGAGGAATTCCCCCTCTCAACACTCGAAATCTATCCCCTAGCCTTCTCCAAATCACTTGAGTAGTTCTTACTGTGAGGAGCTAAGGGGGCCTTTCTTTAATTTCAGGACACTGCTCTTGAACTTTAATGGAATGATTAGTGATGTGCAGCAGCAGCAGCAAGAGGAGGAACACAACTGAAGCCAGGAGAGCCTAGGGATGCAACCCCATCCATCTTTAGATGCCACATCCCCAACAATATCTGCAGTGAGCACCAATTCATTAGGCTGGTGCAATCTCTTCAGTAACAGCCCCAGCCCATCCCCTGCTGCCTCCACTGAGCAGCCTGTTAAACCCTTACAAGTCAGTGCACAACCAATTTGCTCAGGCCTCATTTTTTCCCAGCACTAACCTCATTAACCTTTAGGCAGAGCAAAAGGGTTTTTATTTGCTGAAAGATTTGCTTTGGATGGAAGTGATGAGGAGTGTGTGGAAAAGGGAAGGATGTCTCTGAGAGGTGCTGGCCTGGCCTGGCCCAGGATGGATGGGCCCTGTTCTGACAGGGCACAGGTCCCTCAGCCCTGTGACAACAGCCCAGGAGGGCTGTCTCATGACCTGAGCAAGTGCCAGGTTTAGCTGAGCTTTTTTCAGAGGGGACATGCGGAGGAGTTCTATTTCCACAGGTCCTGCTGCTCTGTGCAGATGTTCTGTTTGGCTTCACTTTGCTCTTTTATCTACAAATAATCCAACTCACTTCCCTCTCCTTCAGAGTTCTGCATTGGTGTCCACCCAGGGTTAACACTGTAGCCAAACTCAGCCCACATCTTTAACTTCTCCTAAAACTTAGACAAACTCACAATTCTTTGGTTGCCTTTCTGCCACCTCTTTTATGAAGCTGTCCCTGTTTTCCCACACTACCTTGGACCAACTTGTCTCTGAAACCAGATTCGTACTCAGCAGCTGGAAAAAGAAGAATACACGTGCACACACACACAAACCAACCTAATCCACATCTAAGTCTAAGGAGCTGCCGGCTACTTGAGGAATGGTTCACTTTATAAATGAGAATTTATGGAATACCCTACTGAGAAGAGAGGGTTACTCAGTATTTCTGCACCTTTGTGCAATGCTCAGGTATTCTGAAGTATTTTTATCTTTTGACAGTCCAAGCAAGACCGCTTTCTCTGTCTGAATGCCTTTAACTCTCACCTTCCTCCCAAAACAGAGGCCTGTTTTTCCCATGCCTTCTATTCCAGTCTCATCACCTATTGCAAACCCCACAGGGAGGAACAAGAAATAAGGATTCTCCTTTAGCTGTAGTTTTCGTGTCCTATAGGTGAAACTTGTCAACATTATTTAACTGCAAACTTCGTGCTGGAACCTGATCTGATGGTCCACATTATTTCCTAGCTCTGCCTTTTTGTAGGAACACGAAGAGAGAAGGTGGCAGAGGTTCCTAAAAGAAGAAAGGGAGCAACCTCCGAGAGTTTTATATCTGCATTTTGAGGTGCCTGACAAAAGTTTGCAAGCACAGTTTGCCTGTGAACAGCACACTACCCACCACGTCTGAAGGTGCCAAAAAAGCAAATCTTGGAAAGCACACGGGGGAAGGACTGAGCTGAAAAAAAGCCAGTTCAGTGTCTATCTGCTCACAACAACTAACAAGCACATAATGAGTCTTGCACTCTTCTTTCCTCATCTTCACTCTGTGGCCACTCTCCAAAGAGAAGGCGGTGTGATGAGCCAGGGGAAAGCAAAGCAAAACACCCCTGTTTCAAGATCTCATTAACTGGGAAGCTAATAAGTGCACTGAAGCTTTCACTCCTGAAGCTGAAACAGGAAAAGTTAAGAGGAGAAAAAAAAAACTTTTCAAGTGTCAGGATTTTTTACTTCTCATCTTTAAAGGTGCCTCAGTACATTTTTAATAGCTGATCCTCCACGTGAAACCCTCAGGAGCAAGGTTTAGGGAGCCAGAACTTACTGGAGTGCTTACATCCACATTCTGAAACCCAAAGCCTTTCCACAGAAAATAAGGTGATTGAAAAACGGCACAAAGTGACTCCCCCATATAATCTAGAAGCTAATAGCTACTTTTTGACTTTTGAGCCATTAAGGTTTACTGACTCCATGCCTTCACTCTCATCTCCTCTTCCTCTGGGCCAAAAACCTTCCTTAGCTTTCCTGCCCCAACCTTCTCAGAACTGCACCCTTCATCTCTGCAGTGGAGGGGAGGAAGGCAAGGAGTCAAGGAGCTCTTTTATACAGCAGCTAGAGGGGGTCAGAGATTTAAATTTACCCAGAGGACAGATGATTAAAAAAAACCCCAAACAAACAACCACCCAGAAACAACGATTGATATTCAAGGTTTTGTCCTTGTTTCAGGAACAAGTACTGAGTCAAATGTCTGTGATTGCGACCACAGGATCCTCCCACCTTCAGAAAAACAAAGCATCTGAACATGATGTGAAAGTTTTACAGAGGTTACAGTTAGCAAGAGGGTCTTTCTTTTATGCAAAAAGGGAAAGTAATCCTAAGGAAAGTAGGAGCCTGATTAATTTTTCAAGTCAACCACCTTATTAAATAAATACAGAGCAGAATAAATGGCTTGTGCTGAAATTCAGCAAAACAGCCTTCACATTTTGGAACTTTCCTTTTAATTTCCATTGGGGGTGATTTTTTTCTCTTTCAAACTAATTTTTTTCATTTTTTTTGAAGAATTGATAATCAAAGACCGTAATTCCTCACTTACTACATGTTTATTTGCTTTCAGATTCTTAAGACCAATGTACTTATGTCTAAAAATTATCACAAGTGCTGCTAAAAGTGCAAATAAATTCTAAGCAGCCTAGCAAAGCAATGCTCCTGAACAATAGTCAATGTTTATAAGCAATCATACAACAAAAGATGTGATAAAGAATTAATTATTGCTGGCACTGTCTTAGGACTTCAGATCACTACAGAGAGTTGACCCAAATCATCTGCACAAGACCCTGGGTTACTCATGATCCCACTTTTCAGAAAGTCTCTCCACTCCAGGCTGTGTGGTAGCACTTTAGCCAAAGTTAAGAAAAAACTTTTCATTTGCCTAAACTGGAGCCTAGTAGGCTTTGTTTATTTTTGTCTGCTAAAAGTGCCTCTGTTACACAGAAATCTGATATTTAACTGGGAGCTCAGGCCAACACCCCTCAGTTTCGAGGGGAGAGAAGGGCTGGGGTACCCTTCAAAATGTGCCCTAGATGAATTTCTTTTTAATTTTCCAGTTGATGTTTAAACATTTTTAAACTGACAGGGAAAGAGGCATTTTTAAGATGACTGAATTCCTTTCATTTTCTTGAGGGAAACTAAAGACACCTAAACACACCCATGAAATTTGGGGTCCAGTTATCTGCCTTTAGATAGCTGTAAAAACATTTGGCATCAAGATGCTGATCACACAGCAAGTGGTGCTAAAGGAGAAAATGAAACTCAGGGATGCCTCCAGATCTTTATCTCTTAAATTTCTTTGTAAACCACAGAGAAAAGTGCTCCAGATCACCCCAGCCCCTTGCCCAGCATGCCAGGACCGTGGTTGGGATTGCAATTCCTGCCAACCATGGACCTGCCCAAGCAATGACATCATCACTGTCATGGAAACACCGAGGTTTTGTCTCAGGGAACTGAAACCTGGTGCCTGGGCCGCAACAGTGAGAGCTCGAGTTCCCATTCCAGAGTTCCCGTTCCAGAGTTCCCGTTCCAAAAGCAACATGTGCCTCTGGCTCGGCTCCCTGCCCCGCAGAGCCTCCTCTCCTCTGTCCTGTGGCCACAAAGGTCACTGCTGGAGGGGGAGTCTCATCAGTTCCCCTTAAGCCAGACAGTGTCTGAAGCTTAGTCTTGAAATGTCTGAAGAAAAGTTTCCCTTTCTCTTGTGGTCTTTCTGATTTTCACTTTGGGTCACTTCCCTTTCAGCAGCAGAAGAGGCAAGAGGATTCACCCTGGCTGATAGAGTCAGCTGCTGACAATACATTACACTTAAAATTCCTTTTAATATTCTGCTTAGACACACTGTAAAAGAAGAATGGATATCCCGAATAATTAAAATATGTTTAATTTGCATGGAGCTCAGGGCATTGTTCTGACATCAAACATCACTGTCAGCCATATGTGGAATTTCAACTGCCAAGTGCTTCATTTATGTGAAAATTAGCTTAAGTGTACAAAGAATGAAAAATTTATGACTATTTCACATTTTAATAAATGCAGTGCTATGCATTAATTTAGACTTCTAAAACAATTTTGACAGTGACAAGGGAATCCTTCACAGACTAAGTGCTGCAGCGCGCCGTGTTTCACATGTCCTGCGGAATTCTGCGGCGGAGTGTTAAGGCAGTTAGATTTTTATGTTTTTAAACAAAGATATTATATGACTATATCACTTAAAATACTGCTTCACTCTTCCCATGAGACGGCACAGAACCCATCAGTAGCTTTCAGACAGATCGGCATCTCAAATTACACAAAAAATGTTTGCAGTGAGGAAGAAAAAAAAGGGCTCATATTACATTGCTCAATATAACAGGAGCTGGCAACTTTCCCCAGACTTTTGTTGTACAGGAAAAATCACTTGGGTGGTGACAGGATCTTCCACAAGGTGCTAAAATCTGGCACCAGTGCATTGTTTTTCATGAGCATCTTCTGTTCTTCATAGTAAAACGTGAAGCTGCACCACCTCTCACTCGTTATAGGCCATGGGGGGTTTCTTCAGGCCGAAATGAAAATCCCACAATGTTTTGGGTCTGGGGTACCCTAGACTAAGAGAAGAAACATTGGCAACACCTCACAAACTGCTCCTTCTCTTGGTCTAGCCAGAGGTCCCCTTCAAATTGCACTTTTCATATAATGATCAACTTTGCCTTTTGCATGACAAAATTAATAAAGCACCTCTGTAAACACGGAATCATAGGGTCATAGACAAGTTTAGGTTGGAAGGGACCTTTAAAGGTCATCTGGTCCAGCCCCCTGCAATGAGCATCTTCAACCAACATCTGAAATTCTGTGCAACCCCCCTGAACTCAAAATATAACTGACACAAGGAAAGAAGAGGATTTTAGCCATTGTCAGCCCACGTAAGTCTGACTTTTGTGCGCTGTAAGATCTGGCATTTACAGACATGTTAAACACCGTACACTCCTCTCTCTGCATGTATTGCACGCTCAAAATCTACATTAAAAGAAGGTTATTAACACCATCCTGCCAGAGTTCAGAAAAGAGACCAAAACCAACTTCATTCTGCCATTTCCTAAGGTGGGGCTCTTTGAACAAATCTCTTTGGTGTATTTCCATTTCTTCTTTTCTTTCTTTCTTTCTTTTTTTTTTAAAGAAAGCAAACTTATAAAAATGGAAATTCTATCACATAGCCTCACCTTGAGCACAGATGAATTATAAACAGGGTTTGATCCTTCAGATCCACCTAGAGCTCTCAGCATGTGAGCTTATCTAGTAACCAAAAGCAGCAAAAAGCCTTCATCCTATCTGAGAATCAGCTCTGAAAGGAGATGAGATCAGACACATGCTTTGCTATTGGCTTTCATGGCTGTTTCCTGACAGCAAAATAGTACTAAGAATAAAGAACCTTAAGACCCATTCCAGCTGCTTTAAACAGGTGTGATCTGGCAGGCACAGCTACTTCTGTAAACTCTGGATCGTGAGTCAAAATCTCCACTTCAGGCCTTTGTTGTCCAGATGAAGACCTTATTCCCTGTTGCAATAACACCAAGAGCAGGAGTAACCTCAGCTAGGACAGGAGTAAACTTTTGCCCTCTGTCTCTTTAGCATAAGAAAGGTTGGCCTGGCACAGGGAGTGGAAATCTCCTTGCTGGGTATGAAAGAAGCAAGTGCTGCCCATGCTTATATTGCATTTTGAAGGTACACAGCCAGCACGTGGCCATTTGGGTCCATGTGGGAATGGCCACTCCCTGTGGATGGGAGCAGAGCCCAGGACACTGCTGGAGTCCCCCAGTGTGTCATAGTTTGGTGGCTTGGATGCCACCAGCCAAGCCCAGGCTGTCACTTCTGGGCTGGGTGGGCAGGCACCCACCAGATGTGGTGACGTGCCGTGGGCCAGCTGCTCTCTCAGAGGGGTCTGCATGGAGGCAGGAGGAAAAGGAGGGAAGAAGGAGTTTGCTGGTGTCCTTGGGTCTGCAGAGAGAGCTGGAGAATGCTGTGGGAAGACCTCTTTGGGGGAAAACCTTCACAGGACCTAGAGGGTCCCAAATTACCAAGAGGACTGGCAGCTCTGCTGCCTCTGTGCGATGCACTCTCAGCCTCAGCCATAGAAATTTTTCTAGGACCACTTTTGGTGTGAGGCTGAGGTGAATCCCTTCCCCTGCTCTGCAGCTTGTCCTGTGACCACTGCAATAAGTCACTGGAGGCAGAGCTGGGTGCTCACAGTGTTCCCTGCCAGCCTGGCACCACACAGGGACCAAGGAAGGGCCACCTGCCTTGCTTGGCCCTCCCTGCCACTGCTCTAATGCCTCTTTATCCCTCAGGCGAAGAGTTTGCACTCATTCACTTAGTGTCTGTCAACAAAAATGAAAATGCAAACAAGAAAATCAATGTTTGGGGTTTTTTTTAAACAAGTTATTTTACCGACATCTATGCTGCAAGGGCAAGGTGGTGTTTGGTATCACTGGGGAGGAGAAATACTGGGTCAAAAAAAGCCCCCCTGGAATGAAAACATCTCCATGGGCTTTACACTGGATAGTAGATATCTCCTAACTTACATAATCACCTCAAGTGGG
This sequence comes from Cyanoderma ruficeps, assembly GCA_008694505.1. Classification (NCBI taxonomy): domain Eukaryota; kingdom Metazoa; phylum Chordata; class Aves; order Passeriformes; family Timaliidae; genus Cyanoderma; species Cyanoderma ruficeps. The sequence continues at coordinate 18,980,123 of VZDJ01001247.1, forward strand.
ATTTCAAAAGTATTCTGCTCTAGTCTTACTGCATTTCCACCACAAATTGAAGATAATTTTTAGCACTGATTTGAATAGAGAAATTCACGAGCCTTAATATTTCTCCAACACTTTTTACTAAGCTCTTGTGCAGTCTATAAGTCAGATGAGAGTGGTATTTGCATATTTGTAAAAGAGCACGTGGATCATTTTTTTTCTGGAGAATACAACTGAAAACTGCCATCAGAAATTAAGGGAAAATCTAGAAGTATGCATTTAGAAGCTGGTGAGGGGCTGGTCCTTTATTTGGCTATCAATTTGTGTAGAATACAGCTATCTGAATTTGTTGGGGGAAAATTTTCTTGTGATTTGAGGACCACAGTGGGACGTTTTCAGCCGGATGAAATCGAGATCATTCCGGTGTTAAATATTTGCTGGAGGAGGTTAGGCCTTCAACCTAATACCAGCAGGCTACCCCAAGGAATTCTTCCTGACTGCAGAATGTTTTGTCAAAAGCACTATCATCACATGCAATTTCCAAACCAGTAACACTAAACCAGAGGACTGCAGCTGGGGAGAAGGAAAAGGCAGTGAAAAGGCAGCAAAAAAACAGAAGGAAAAGGGAGCTTGCACCAACCAGGAGACCAAGGCAGCAGCCAAGAGGGGTTATAAACCTTTTCTTTTACATCGGGGTGACCAAACCTGAACTTTCCCTCCCCATTTTGCAGCACCAGGGCAAGCCAGCCACACAAAATGGTTTGAGCAGTTTGAAGGACGTGCATGGGGGTATCAGGAATGAAACATCCCCCAAGGAGGTGGCAGATGCAGGGGGGAGATGGAGCTGAAGATGGCAACGGGCTGAGGGAGCAGAAGGGACAAAACAGGATCAGGACAGACTGGAACTTCACAAGTGAGACCCTTACATTAAATGAAAATGAACTGAAAACTTGGCAGTCACCTGTCAGATGCCAAAACAGCAATAGTCTCTTCCCCCCATCGAATTATAGGGCCCCACACAGTGCTCCAGAGCAGTAAAAATATCAGAGGTTTTGTGTACAAACAATGCTGCTGAATTATGATGTTCATATTGTGGGTCAGGGTTTCTCCACTAGCCCAAGGCCATAGTCCAGGAAGACTTTGGAATTCAAAAATCATTAGATGTAAACTCTTCAGAAACAATAAAAAAGCAGCCATGACTCAGGTTGGTCACCACATTTTCAGTGAGCATACCCGTGCCTGAATACACATATATTATATATCTACAGCTACAAAGCCACCAGATGCAGAATACCTGGAGGAACCCAGGGAGGCTGTAGAACCCAGGGTGACACAGAACATTCAGCCAAGCCCTTCAGAGAATCATTAAATTTGGAAAAGACCTCCAAGATCATCAACTCCAACCTTTGACTGAAAACCACGAACGGACCACCCTGGCAGGGTTGTCTGGACAACTGCCCTGTGCCAATTTCCACACCAGGGACAAACAGAGGGACACAAAGCACAGCTACACCATGTTCACTACCCGGCAGACCAGCTCAGACCTATTTAATTTTCCACCCAGGGTCTGTCCCACCCCTTCCTGTGTGTGCAAACAGAGCCATGTCTGCACTGGGGGAATCCTTGGCGTCCCCGAGGTCCTGCAGTGGTGACAAAGCTGGGCTCGTGTCCCTGATCCTCCAAGCAGGAGGCAGGAGATGAACTCAGCCACTGGAAAACGGATGTTGAACACATCCTTCCCACATCTCCTGCCAGCTGCTTGCAGCAGGGGCTGGCGTGGGATTTGCAGCCAGCTGCTAACCTTGGTGGGAGGTGCAGAGCCACGAGAGCAGGTAGGTGGAACAGGGAGAATCTGTCAAGGACTTCAGAGAAACAAAAAGAAAAAAAAAAAAGAAAAAAAAAGAATTAAATAGAAAAAGGGGTTGGGGGATAATTACAAAACAAGTATTTTTTAATGGTTGCTGGCAGAAACCCCAACCCTTGTATTTAAATGGCTTTTTTAATTAAAAAACAGCAGGCTATGAATGCTAATCTCTCTGAGCAGAAAGCTCCTGATGGTTTGCCTGTTTCCAAAAGACTAAATCAATCAGGAAGAAGGCTAACCCCATCTTGGGAACAGTCATTTCAGAAGGGCCTCAACTTTCAGAGACTACGTGTGCTGCACTCCTGAGCACACAGGGCAAGGTGTAAACTAACACCAAAACTGCAACGTTCACAAAACATGTCCAATAGTGTTTTAACTTTTTTTTTTCCTAGATCTGATCTGTCTTTCCTTGTTACTTCAGAATGTTTTTTGGTTTGGTTTTTTTTTTGGGTTTTTTTTTTTCCTAGCTAAAAATATCAGTGGAGGCCTGCCAGGCTAAAATGTGCAGTTTGAGTCCCTAAGTGTTTGGGTAGGGAATACTCCAATTGCTCCACATTTTTGCCTATGTAAACTATTTAACTTGCAAATCAGAAAGCAATGTTGTATGACACACTTGGGTTTTTCTTGGAATCTCAGCAGACATGCAGAGAAAAAAAACCAGTGTATTACCAGAGAGAGTGAGAGGAGAAGAGAAAAAAGAGAGAAAGAGAGAGAGAGAGNAGAGAAGGATGTCAACCATGTAGTACAAAAATAAATTGTTAGCAATTTTTTATGAACTGAGTTTTCCCAAATGTAAAGCAATTTAACAATTTTGTGCCATTGCAATTCACAGGATCTGTGGGTAGAGGGATTTTAAAGGAAAATCCAACCCTATTTTATTCTGTGTCAAGAATTATGTGTCATTTTGTTTCTTTCCCACATTTTATATTTGTATAAAGTGTGAGAGAAAGGAAGCCTCACAGGGGAAGGCCACTAGCAGGAAACAGCAGAAGAAAATCCTGGCGCTGCAGAGCAGTGGAAGGCTCCCTAACCTGGCACTGCCATGCAGTTTGCAAAAAGAAAATCCAAATATTATGTATTTGCATTTAAGTTAAGCCAGTCTGCTGGTCTCACGAAGGACAGGGATGCTCAAGGAACATTCTGTGCCAAGCTGCTGCACAGAAAGAGGAGATAAAGAGGTCCAACACTGATGTGCACATCTCTTCTGGAATCTGGCTGCATCAGGAGCCATGGAGCCTTCTGTAAGGTTCCTCCAAAGGCAGGGGGAGTTCACTCTCCACCATGGCTGTCACTGAGACAAGTGACAAGTGAAAAGCCTCAAAGATATCCCCACTCACCCTGCGTGGCCACACTGGATGCGCCTGGATGCTTTGTACAGCTCGTGTCATAACTTTGAGGAGCCCTGTAAGACTCAGTGATGAAAGAAGCTTTGCAGAGGTGCAATTCAAATTACTGCCTGGGTGCCCTTTCCTTAAATCAGGCCAAGCTTTCACTAGGATCGAGGCAGGGAACAGCTCCAAGGAATTTCTCTGCAAATTCATTTTGCAGGATGCTGATTTTCTCATTATGAGAGAACACAAATCCATTTGACTAGAAATGTTCTTGTTCCACTCTCATTTTGTTTCACAACCTATGGCCTAAACCTCAGGTGAATTTTCAAATAAGCCAGAGCTCATCCTTGCAAAGGAACCTCTGTAGGAAACAAACACAGAGGGCACGTCGGCATCTTTTGTGTTATTGCCCAGTGCAGCAAGGGAGCACAGGAACACCTTGACAAAAGTGATGCGTGCCCCTTATTCTATATGCAAGAAACCAAAAATATTTTGCAGATTTCTGTGAATTGTGTCACACAGCCTTGGCCAAAGTTGTTATTTCTCCCCCTTTCTCAGATGGGGGAATCTGAGGGATGGCTGGTGGGAAAGCAGACCTGTGGAAACTTCCAAAGTGATTTGGGAGCTAGATCAAATGAAATCTCCTGTACTTTAAGAACTAGACCACTCTGTACTCCAAACCAGTAAATTGACGTTTCATGCAGGAATAGCTGACTTCATACATTTTGCATTCAAGTGTCACACTGACACTTGCCATTCTCAGCACCGAGGAGCTAAATTTATCACTGTCTTCTTTAATATGCCCTAGGAAAGACAGAATTGGAGATGTCCTCCTGCCCGGGTGGCAGCAGCTCCCCGTTGTTAATCCAGCCACGGAACAGCCACACCAGAAATCCCTTCCAGCCTGATTTGTTCTCTCCATTGAGCAGCAGCGTGTGGATCAAACCAGCCCGAGCAGCTTGCTGTACACCTGCTTCTCAAGTGCAACGAAGCAGAAGAAAACTACTCTGACAATTTGAAAGGGGACTACAACCAATTTAGAAGTAAATGATTGCACAGAGTCCAACCCGGTGCCTCGAACGGCGTCACGGAGCAATCCTTCATCACTTAATGTGCTGGGCCTGTCACTCTGCTGATTTCAAATGAGTTTAGGTAAAACCAGTTCCACAGCCATGATTCACTTTAAAACACTTCCACTGCAGGGCATCACCCTGCATCGCTGGTACTTTTATACTTTCAAAGAGTATCTTTACCCTGCTTTTTATTTCTTGAAACAGACTTGTATAGATAAAATATAGGGCAAATGCAGCGCCTTTGATGATTAATAATCTCATTTCCTTGTGGGAAACAGGAAAAGCTCTGGCATGGATGTAACCACCAGTTTGTTTATCATATCTAGACCTAGTTCTCCACCTGTGACAGATCTATGCTAGTTAGGTATGGAGTAAACAACACTGGGAACTATACTTAGCTCAGACTGGTCCTTAAGCGTCTGGATTTTCAGATGAGAGAGTCACATTTTTGTTTGGTTCAACACCTAAACATCACTTGCTGCCATGGAACTGCAGTAAGTATTCATTGACTTTCAGACCCAAACTACAGTCCGGCATTTTCTTAGGTACTTCAGAAAGAAGGTTGTAGCATTTCATCCTGGAGTCTCTAATGCCATCCACAATTAATTTCTATGCCAAGAATCAAGTCAGTCCATGTCCCTCTGTGCTCCAGGAGACTGCAGGGACTGTCAGAGCAAACCTCACAGGGCACTGCTTGAGAAATCCCAGGAAGACAGTGGAAAGCCAAGCTGAGTCCTATTACTTTTGGGACGGCATAAACACCACACTGGATAAAGCAGCCACAAAACAACTAAAAAAACCCAAAACCAAACAAGCAAAAAACCACATAAGCAAACAAAACATGAACATATACTTCCAGGGAAGCCTCAGGAGGGACAGAGACAGCTTGCTGCTGTGGGTGCTTCAGATTAATAATAGTCAAAATAATGTGACCTAGAAGGGATCAGCAAGAAGGGTAGAGAGTTCCTTTCTTTAACAGCTATATGGCTGCAAGTTACATGGCTAGAAACTTCAAATACTTCTTCAAGAAAACATCACAGATAAAGCACAGCCACAGATTATCTTCCACTTTCCATATACCATAAATGGAATTTCGCTTGAAACTAAACTGACTGTCTTCTCCCAGGACTTGCCATGGTTTCTTAAGGGAAAAGCACCAAAAAGCTGCAGAAGTAATAACTAATAGAGGTGGGCTTTTTTTCCCCACAGAATTTGAAAAGCAGAAGGAGCCATTAGACTGCATTGTCCAGCTTGTAACAAAGGCCCTTCCTCCCATTAAATTGCCACACACTTTTAGCTTCTCAGTGCTTCTCATGGCATTAGGCTAATTATCGACTCGTTAGGGCCCCAAGTCTTACCTGTGAGGTGGTGAATGAAGTCTCACTCCACTATGGCCCTGTCCTACTTCCTAATAAAGTCCAACAAGGCTGGGCAAAGGAGTATCCTCAATGTTTTCAGGTGAGCATTGTTCCCAAAGTGAACCACGTTATATTTTTTATCTTTTAGTCCGGCTTCTGGATATTTAATTAATGGAAATCCATCTTCACCTAACTTTTATCTGCAAATCTGACAGCTGTAATAAAGCAAAACTGTACATTTCCCCTGACTGTGGTGTTATTCAGGGTTGAGAGGAGAGAGGAGCCAATCTGTAGGGCAGAGACCGAGGGCTGCCAGCTGGAGAGGACAAGGGGGAGGCATCCCAGCCCCGGTGCTCCCAGCAGCTCCCCCAGCCCAGGGCTGACCTGGTCCCATCCTTCCTCACTTTCCAGATCTGATGTTCCAGACACTGTGACGTGGGCTTTGGACTGAGGGACTGGGAAATCAGGGGATTCAGACTGCAGGGAGGTCGTGGCACAGAGCCACCAGGTTGGAGCCATGGTGGAAAAGCTCTGCTCCAGGGAAGTGTGGAGGGAAGCACAAGCAAAGCAGCACCCCCACGCTTTGGACACATCTGGCTGTCAGTGCACAACAGGCTCCTGGCAGTGAAACACCTGCTCCATGAACTGCTGTGAGGAACAAGAGCTGTGCTCGTCCTCCTCCTCACCACCATCCCAGGGGGTGAGGAATCCATCCTTGCCCTGACTCCCTGCACGGGGTCAGGCCACGAATTTGACCCCACTGGGAGCAGATGTGCCCCGTGGTCTCCCAGTCCCTCCCTTTTTACCGGGGACGTGTCCCAGCAGCTCCCCCCTGGTGCCTTTCAGAAGCTCTGGCTGCAGCTGCAGAGCTCACTCTGTGCTTCACTAAGATCAAACTGGGCTTTCAATGACATAATTACAGCTCTATATTAAAATGTTATGTTTAAATGATCTCATTCTTCATCAGCAAAGGATATCCCTAACCAAAACAAATTCTTCTATATCATTTATTGTATTTAAGATAATTTAATTCATGCTGGAAGGCAGCAAATGAATAAATTCCATAGCACTTTATTTAAATATTTTCTGAACAAATCTTGAAAGATGTTTTCATTTAGCTGAAAGCAGACTAATAGCAATTTTCTCTTCTACCACAATAAAAAATATGGGTTTCTTTTTATTGCACTTGTTAAAATAAATGGCATTTTTAATAAAGACTGTCCCCATAACAACATATATGATTTGATCACATTATGAAATAAATGTCATGTGAGATTATACATTTCAAAGCAGACAGTTTATGTTCCTTTAGTTATTAAATTCAATCAGTTTTACTTTTTTTTTTTCCTGAAGGCAGGTATGGTTTTGATTAAAATGTGACCCCAAAAGCAGAATAATTTTAGTGAGAGTGCATGTTCATTTTTTGAAGGTTTATCTACCTTCCCATAGGAACTTAGAAGAGAAAAAAAAAAAAAANTTCTTTGACTGACATTTTTATTCCCAAGAAGACCTCGTTACAGCACAGCGCTGAGTGGAAAACTTCAAGCTAACTAACTAGTTACTATGTTTTTACCCCATAAAACAGGTCTGATGCTACAAATGGTCCCAGTATTCATTTCTGTTGTACAAAAACCCAAAGGCAGCCCTGAGCCACTGCCTGTGCCATCAGGCCAGGCTGTGGCAGGAGACTCCTGTGACAGGGAACTACACTGCCCACTGTCTGTAGGCCCTGCAGGGAATTTTGATTTCCTCCAGAAACTACCTGAGAACTATAAGATATGAGCGTGGGAATGCAGGGAACCAGCCAGTGGAAGAAGTGACCCCCAGGACTGTATCCACAGCTGGCACTTCACAGGCTTTGGACTGCACTCCAACCAACAGCAAACCTCCATTCCCGTCTGTGATTCTCCACCTCCTGCCCACCACCACCCCAACAGGAACCCCTGTTTGCTGAGGGCCATGGTTTAAGGTAAAGTCCCTCCTCAGGAGGCCCACAGGTCAGAAGCTGGTCCAGGTCTTAGATGCAAGTTGGGTACTTGCGTGGTCTGGCCTTTCTTTCCTCCTGGCCTCTAGCACCTGTCTCATACAATGTATCCATGGTCAATACAGTGGAACACCTGGCTGGAGAACAGTATAGGAAAAACAGAGTGTTCTCAGTCTATCCAGAATTCCCATTGCTAATTTTGGGATCATTTTCCTCATTTAGGAATGCAAAAATCAGAGCACTTAGGAAAGGGAAGCTTCATGGTGCCCCTGAGGTCTCACTCACAGCACCAAAGACACAAAATCTGGATCTGCCAGCCCCAGGGTGTGACTACTGCTCTTCAGACACTGATTTCTCTTGGGTGTATTTTCTAAAGCCCTCTATCCTTTTCAGACACTTTAGCTGCACAACAGTCTTGTTTCAACAAATGAAGCTCCTGTTAAAAATCACTGACAACATGGGTGTTGGCTTAATAAAGAAATTACTTTTAATCTGAACATCACCATCTGTCAGGCCCTGAAAAGGAAAAAAACAAGAAAAAAAAAAAGTGCAGCGATGCACAGCCATGGAGCAACATTTGAAAGCTCACATCCCAGCTCTCACAGAGCATGAACGCTGAATATTAAACAAACACCTGAAGCTACATGTGCCACCATCTAAAACTATCACTTCATTTTGTGTTCCGTGCTGTGACTTACGGGAAACATCTCAGGTGCTGCCACCTGTGCCACTGTTAATTATCCATGGGAAGGGCACACACGGATATTCCACAGCTCGCTCGGGAGTCACGGACATGCCACCAGGGCAGGGCACGTGTCCGGGGAGATTGTCTCGTGCCCAGGGTCAGGGCCAGGTGTGGCCCCCAGGAAGCACAGCGGGAGGGGACAGGCTGCATGGAGGGGACAGGCACAGCCTGTCCTCGGGTAGGTGCAGCTGAGGCTCCGTGCCTGACATCTGCCCCAGTGTTACGAATAAGGGGTGGTGACCGGCTCATGCAAATGAGGAAGCGTTGTTGAGTATGCTGGGAGGAGTTTTATTGGGATGTACAGTTCTTTGACATGTACTTTTGTGGTTGTTACAGTATGGTTTTAACACTTTTCTGTTTTCCCTTCAGTGCTGCCCTCCCCTTTTGTGGTCACTGCCTGGCAGCTCTGGCTGACAGGGCTGTACAAACACGTGGGGCAGGGAGTATATTTGTCCCTTATAAGAGGTGGCAGGGATTGGGGACACTGGCTGCCAGGAGGCCTGGCAGGGCAACATGGCACCACCAATTGGGACACAAGAAGGGCTCCACCAATGAAAGGCATGGAAGGACTGATTGACAGGCCTTGGGCGGAGCCAAGCCAAATATGGGCAAAGGTACCAACTGTGGGTGGGGCCTCTAAGGACTGCTCATGAATATTAATGAGGCTGATGCGCTCTCAGGGTATAACAGGCAGAGATGCCATTTTGTGAGGCGAGCCTCTGGTGGCCAGAAGGAGTCCCATCAAGCTCTCAGTGCTGTTCCCTCTTAGCTTTGTAATTTTTAATGGGTTCAAATTAAATTTCATTTACTCATTCCTGCCCCGGTTTTGGGTTGTTTGTAACACCCACGACCTGCTGGCTGCTGAGGGTGACACTCATTGACACCCTGGGTGGCTCAGCTGGTGGCTCCTGCTCAGCTGCTGAAGGCAGAACTATGTGAGGATAAAGAGGGGAGGATGCAGATCAGGATGCAGAGCCAAACGGTTTTTATCAGTGACCACAAGGCATGGAGGAGGAGCAGTTTTCTGCAATACTGTCGGGAATTCTACTGGAGAAAATTTTCTGATCGCTGACTTGTGTTTAGGTTGGATGAATTGGTGGGAAGCCGGCTGGGTAAGGTGGAAAGTCAGTGATTGACTTCCCCATCATTCCCAACAGCTCTGAGTAAAAATAATCCTGGGATTAAATGATTCCACCAGCAGCTGAGCTCTGAGGAAGCTTGGTCTGTGCTCCCTGTGCCTCTCCAGCAATCCAAGCTGCTCTGTGATACTTCCATTAAACTGGGCCTTCTCCACGTTATTGCCCAGTCCCTCACCTGGTGTCTGCTCTGACACGGGGTGGCAGAGCAGCAGCAGTGTCTGCCCACCACATCCCACCACCCAGGGGCAGCTGGGGAAGGAGGGAAGGGCCTGGGAAACAGGCAGAAATGCCCTGGCAGTCACTGGCAACTGAGGATGGATGTGGGTAAATCCAAAGTGAGCAGTCAGATGTTTTACAGACACTTAACTGATCTCCCAATATCCTGCTAAATCTCTCAGGAAATGCTCGGTAAACCCTACTGGAAGTGACAGACTTCTGCAATTAAAAAATGCCTGAAAATGGCACCCCACTCCTCTGCACAAATAATCCAGACTACAGGCAAATAAACAAAATAAAATTGCTTTCTCAGAAGCAGCTGCGGGGCATCTGGAAAAAAGATGTTCGGGAAACCCAAGCAGAAACCAGTGACCCAGACTCACTCCTTTGGCAGTTCCTGCCCCACTGCCTGTCCCCTGCTTTTTGTAGTAAACTTTCCTGCTTATCCCTTGTGGAGAACTTGTATTGAACTGCTCTGAAAAGGTAAATAAATGCAAAAAAATGCAGCTTTACCAACCAGCATCCCTCTTCTCACACAGGTTGCTTGCTGTGCTGGTGATGGTAGGAATAAAGCCAATTAAAAGCAAACTCCAGAAGTCAATCAAATTTTTTGCCCTTCATCCTTTTGTTGTGAGGGAACACTGCATGTTCTCCTCAAGTTACCTCCCCAAGCAACAATCCCATTTACTTTTTGACCTCTGTAAATTAAAACAAGTTTGGAGCTCTCTTGGTTCAGAGCTGTGACTCCATTTACTTGTGAAATTGTTTATTCAAGCAATTCCCACTCTGTAGCATCAAAGTTTGTTGCTAATAGTTGCAGACCACTAATCTACACGATGAATATAAGAAAGCTTGTGGAAGAATCCCAAATGGACGGACATGATAAGAGATGGGAGAAAGAGGCTGGCAAAGCTCCAGGTACGCGATATTTTTGTGCCTGACCTCTTTAATTACTTCAACACCAAGCTGACTGGCAGATGAGCTTCAGAGCTACTCCAGTGACTACCAAGGACTTTCACTTCTGTTAAAAAGATGCGGCTTAATTTTTATTCCACAGTATGGAGGTGCCTCTGTCCGGAACAATTCACCACAGCACAAAGAGGAAATTATTTTAAAACTAAAAAAAAAATAAAATATAAGAACCTCACAGCACAGCGCATGTACACATATACACATAGACCCCTTCTGAGTGCTGCTGCCAGAGAAATATCTCATTGCTATGGGAGATTAGGGGCTGTGTTGCCACCTCAAGGTCTCAGAACTGGGTGAGGACTCTGGAATGATGTTCTGGGTGTTTGTTTCAGCCACTCATCCTAAGAGACCATCACAGGGACCATGTCTGCAGCCACTATTCCTGGCCCCGGGGAGACCAGTGGCAGTGATGTCTGGGTAAAAGGCTGTTGGTAAATGAAGGTTCTGCCATTTCAAAGGTTAAATTCTTGTTTTTTGTCAGAGGGTTGGGGTTTTTCTGCTTTTTTTAAGATCTGCAACACTTCAAAACAAAAGCCGCAAACGACAACATTTTGATTATCTTCTTGTTTCATCTGATGGCTGCATAAAATGTAATGTCTATATGCAGCTGAAATCAGCATCAAACTGGAGTCATCCTGACTTCTGGAACTTCTCCCTAAGTAGCTGGGATTTTGCTTTACCTCTCCTAGCTCATCAGGAGCCTGTCTCCTTTCCCCACATCTTGCTGTAGTCTATCACTGAGAAGGTTTAAAATTCCTCAAAGATTTTCACCAAATATCTGTAACTCCCTTCACCCTGGGACTGGAAATTGGAGAGGGGAAAAAAGATTTTTCAGCTGCAACTTGTCTTAAATTATGAAGCCAAGTCATAATCCTTCACTTGCTTTTTTTGCTATATACCCTCTATTAAAATTAGAGATACCTGATTTTGGAAGCAAAAAAATTAACAGATCACAATGTAGTACTATCTTGCACTCCACAATTGAAAAGATCTTGCAAGAGTGAATAAAATTTCACAAGGTACAAAAAGTTATCATTATAGTGTACATTTACTGAAGAAAAACATTCAAATGACTGGACTAATATTACCCTGTTAAAAGGCAAGAAAATCACAGGAGTTTCTAAAGCAGAGCTCCCTCCCAAAATCAGCGAAAACTGCCTGGTTCAACATTACTGATTTGGGTGAGCAACTTGGGTTTGACTGATGCTCATCATTTTTTTCACTGCAAAATGGAGTTGTTACTGACCCTCCAGGCTGAACTGGAAAAATCATTCTGTATTGCAGTCTTGTCAATCCAGAAAGTATCAAGACCTGAGCCTGAGAAACTTCATTCTTAACCTGAGATACGAAATAAAACTCTACTGCTGGTGAGAGATCTGAAAGATGGATTAGGAAGAATTTTGCTTTTGGTTTGATGTTCAAATTAGATTACTAATTCACAGAGTCCTTTTACTGTTTAATAAATTCAGATGAAAAGGAAAGATACAAATTCTCACAGTTCTCTTGCTACTTAATACATTCAGATGAAAAGGAAAGATAGAGCATAATCAACACGTGTTAATTTATGCAGATCTTTCCCTAGCTCCATGTTTTAAAATGTCCTTTTTAGATAAAAGGCCAATAATACTCAGCATTTTTCATCTTCAAAGTGCTTTGAAAATATTAACTCGCGAATCGGCACGGCACAACCATCAGGGTCCATAAAGATTAGCATCCCTGTTTAAAGAGCAGTTCCAGGCAGAAAGGTTACAGGATTTCCTCACTAACCACAAGCCTATGCCAAGGAGAGGTGCTAATTAGCAAATTCATAACTTGAGGTGCAGCAGTTAGATTACACCCCGTGCTCTAAGTCACTCAGCACAGGTGATGCATGTGCTAAATCTTGATAACACTGCACTACTTGAAGCTTAAAAGATGCAAAAAACGGGCATCCTGTACAAAAAAGGTGCACTGAGGGGGGAGTGTTCCAGCAGTGCATCCTTTTGTTCAGGAGCAGTGCTAAGAGATAAGACAGACTGTCACTAAGTGGGGGTTAAATGCAACTCTTACACTGGATCCAGCATCCTGCACCGGGCTGCTGTCAGCTCCTTGGAGCTGTCCATTCCCTGCTGCCACACTTCCTGGGGATGAGATCCAGGAAGGGCACCCTGCACTGCCCTGAGCACGGAGCTGGGGTAGCACACCCTGGTGAAGTTCTCAATGAGCTCAGCACACCCAGGTGAAGCCTCAGTGTGCTCAACTCAGCCAGGTGAAGCCTCAGTGTGCTCAGTGCACCCAGGTGAAGCGCTTGATGTGCTCAGCACATCCAGATGAAGCCTCAATGAGCTCAGCACATCCAGTGGGAAGCCTCGATGTGCTCAACACACCCAAGTGAAGCCCTCAATAGGCTCAGCACACCCAGGTGAAGCCCTGGATGCGTTCAGCGAGAGCCTCTCAGTGCACCGAGCGAGCTTCGCTGCGCTCCCTCTCAGCCTTCCCAGAGCACAGCTGATAAGCAGTCCCAGATCTTCTGATCGGTGCCAAGGGCTGCGTGGGCAGATGCCTGTCTCTCACAGAGGGCATAAACACATTGCAGAGAGGAGTTTCAGCAGTTTGTTTACAAAGGAAGAACGCTTTCCAGCTCTCCCACTGGCAGGACCTTCCTGTCGCCGTGGCTCAGCCTGAGCTAAGCCACTGGAAAAACTTCCACTACGAGCAGTTTCAGCACTTCTCCTTTTAAGTTCATTATTTCCTTCCTGTTCATTATTTTCTGTCTGTAAAATAAAGGCACTTTCCTGAAGATCATCAGTAAGGAAGCAGGGAGAGGGGTGCACAAAGATGGGTGTGCATTCACCTCAGCTGCTAAGGGCAGGGAGAGTGAGAACTGGGAATACCCCACAGAGAGCCAAAGTAACAAAGACACACAAGAGAATGCCAAGGTGAAAATCATAATGACAGAGGGATTTATGCAAGGACGTAAGCCACAGCTATAGAGAAGCCCTTTTCTTGTGTCATTTTATTTTCTTTCCTTTTTAAAATTGGACAGCACAAGGGAAAGTGAGGATCTCTAGGTGAAAAAAAAAAGCAAAACTGAAAACATTCCCAGGCTGTAAGTGGGCCATGTGCAGCACCAAATCTTGCTGTAACATCAGCAAGGGCTCTGTGAATTCATGCAGTGCCTGGTTTTTTTTAGACACAGGGTGTTGTTTGTGAGCTGTTTTGGGGAGTGCCCCCGGCAGCAGCAGACCTGTAATGGCACTTTCTCCAGTCATTCATAACAAGGCTCAGTTATGCAAGGGGAGGCAGCAGCATCTTGATGGGCTGTGGGCCAGGAGGTGAAATGCCACAGCAAAGTTCTAGCCCAGGGCCTCTAAGACAAACAGCAGAGTGAGAAAGATGAGTTCACCAGAGTTCAGCGCTCGGCCAGGCCGGCTGGGCCTGCCCTTCCCACAGCATCAAACACAGGGGCCAGGCCTCCCCTTTCAGAGCCTCTCCAAACTCTCAGGAGACCTCTGAGAGCTGTGCCAGCGGTTTGGCTGGCACTGCTGGCACCAGCACTGAGGGCTTTGATCCCAGATATCCCTGTCCCTTCCTGGCAGAGGAGCTTCCTTCCTCTGCCTCTCGGGCCCTGCTTCACAAGCAGATGCAAAATCTCTGCAGAAGGTGTTTTCTCAGCCCCCAGCTCGCCAGGATCCGGGATAAAGGATGGGGTTCCCTTCTGTCACAGTGCTCCACCCCACAGCCACACCTTCACACCTCCCACACCTCATCTGCCTCTCAACCCTTCTGACAGAAGGAAGGCAGACACCAGCCCCAAGCAGTGGGGTTCTGAGCGAGCTCAGGACTGGATCAAAGGCTGAATGTCACGGGTCAGCACTACCTGTAATTATAACTGTATAATATGATATTACTATCTGTAATTGTAACTGCTTCTCACTACATCTCTGAGACTAAAATGCTCATCTGTTACCAAAAACCAACCCCCCCACCAAACATTTAAATACTTTCTGAATACTGTGCCTGGCTTACAACACGCTTTATCAAAGGTCTGGGCTATCAAAAGAAGGTTGCATACTCCGTGGGAAAAGTAATATCCGCTTTAGCTTTCAAATATTTTGGCTTTTTTTTATTAAAAATTTGTACAACAAAAGCCTAACGCTGTTGTCACATACAAAAGAGATAACAAATGGCATATACAAAGCAGATAAAAAATGCAAAGAAGTGGGAGTCTGTCAGCTATAAATATCAAAAGGCCACACAGAGAATGAAAGGCAAAAAAGTTTTTCTCTACAGGAGCAAACCATGTTACTGTGTTTTCCAAGCAGCACTTGGGGGTACAGCCATCCCTACAGAATTGTGCAGGACAGAGGTGTTATCTCCTCTGATGTCTGGGAAAAGTGACACCAGAGCCAGCACAGTGTCCAGGAAAGTCATGTCCACTCCCACAGCCCATAACAGGGGAGCCCCTACTCCCCACACCCGGCAAATCTACACCAGCTCACAGCAGAGTGAAAACCATCAGAGTGAAAACCACCACCCTGAAAGACGTGAGCAGCAGCAGGGCAAAGCTGGCAGCCACAGAGCAGCCAGAGCCACTGCTCCCTTCCTCCTCCACTCCCTCTGTCCTGGATCTGGCTGCAGCTGAGAGGTGCTGACCCCAGGGAGGCAGAGCTGGGCAGCATCTCCCCTCCTTGGGAGGCATGTCCCAGCTTCCACGAGTCTCTTTTGGCTTCGTAAGCTCTAAGCTGGTGCAGCAGCTTTGAATAGTTCAGTGATTTCAGTGCTGTGAAATCCACACACCCGTTGTCAGATGGCATTAGACTGATCTGCTTCTGACTCCTGTCATTTACTCTTGTACGTGCAAAGGCGGAAGTGTCTGTCTCTGGCGATTCCAGACATGCAGAAAAACACAAATCTCTACAACCTGCAGTAACCCAAGATTCATGGGCATTTTTTTAGTCTTACAATAGGGGAAAGCTTGGAAGTTTGGCAGAATGGAAGTTTGTTGGGGAAAAAAACCTTTAAACCTGAGGCTAATGCTTTAATTTCTAATAATAAAAATACTACTACTTAAGATAAACAAACCCAAAACCAAACTGGCAACAAACAGAAATTTGCTTTAATTTAGCATTTCAGGTAGGGTAGAAGAGTGATGTACACAACAGAACAGATTTTTCCAATGGACAGGAAACTACACTGGGAGGAAGGAGGAGTAGGATTCATAGCTTTGGAAGCAACCAAGGCAGTGAGTTTAAGAAACCTTTGGCACACAACTTCTACATTTCCAGGTCCCTGGTGAAAGGAAGGCAAGTTCTTTTCTGAAAGGGTTTTGTGAGCTGTGAGCACACAAGCACAGAATAAGCATCACTTTTAGGTTATTTTACAGGAAGATAATTTCCTCCCTTCATTCAGAAAGATACTACTTCCTTTTTTTTTTTTTCCCTCATTTCACAGCTAAGCTGGATTTGGAGCTTGAAATTACCCTTCTTTTCTCATTAAAAAAAAATCTGATGAGGCCACAAAAAATCAGACTTCATCAGGCATCTATGAAAAACATTTCCTACCTTTTGTTCATCTCTATGCCTGTGCAAAGTACTTATGCTTTCACACTTCAGGCTCCTTTAAAAGGTAAATTACTTTTGACAACCTATGCTTCTTTTTTATTAGGGAAAAGACTGATGTCTGCTTGTTTACATCACTATCATGGATGATTTGGAGGCTTATAAAGATAGAAAATGAGATGATGTTTGTTGGGGTTTTTTTTCCCCTAAACTGATATTAAACTTTCCTTCCTTTGGCCTGTTGGACTGGCTTGCACATGACATCCATTTGCATTCTAGCCAAACTACCAGTGTCACGTCAGGTAGAACAATGTTGGACAAACTCACAAAAATAAGTGGTTTGGCTTTTCAACCATTGTCAATGACGTCAAGCTTGAGAAGATGTCATTTTTTTAGGACAGCACTTGTGTTTGTCACAGCTGCTGTGCAAAGAGCTGCTGAAGGAGCCGGGTGTTGGAAAGCTCTCAGCAGAACCATCTATTGACAGAGGAGGCTGATCCAAACGGATATTTCACCAGTTCCCATCTTTCTGCTGGGAAACTTCGAAGAGGAATTTCTTTGTATTTGGATAGAGAGTTTGCTCAGCAGGTTTGCTCAGCTTGTTAAGGCACTGAAAGGGGAAGTACACAACAAAACGTGCTCCCATGCAGCAAGGTGAGTTTTGTGGGCAGAAAGGAGGAAGGGAGAATAACTCTGGAGAAGACTCCAACTAGAAGCATGGGCCATTGCATTCAGAGTCCAAATATTTGGCATTTACAGAGCAATAACTGACCTGTGAACAGGACAGTATTTGGAAATTCAGAAGGGCTGTGTACAAAATGTCAGTCACAGACGAGTCAGTCATTACCGTATCTGGAGAAACGAAATCTAGAGCCTCATGGCTTTGGAAACCACCATAAAGGGAATATTTTTAAAAATGTTTTGCTTGCCACTGCCTCCCTGAAACAAAAGTGAATTCTGTATGAGGTATTTGTCATCCTTAGCCACCAATGTCAAGTTCAATTAGTGACGCTGCAGCCACACAACTCCAGCAACTGCAGCTTAGGGTGTCCTTTGCTACCCCGAGCATCCCAGCGCCCAGCAGTATATCACAGGAAGGTTTGTCTCATCTCCCAGGGCACCTGAGGGGAAACTGAGCACGTGCCCACAGTCTTCACAGCTGGGACACTCCTCCCAAACCATTTCCTGCAGTCAGGCCTGCATCCCTTTGGTTTCATTGACAGCTACCCCTTTCTCTCTCTCTGTCTCTCCAGAGAGTGACATTTTAATTGCGTGTGCCCTTTTTTTGTTCTGTCAGCTCCCAGTCTCAGCTAAACAGCTGGGTAGCTTTGGCTGGAGTCCAGAATTAACATAAGTTGTTTTTAACCTCTTGATGCAAAGGCCTTTCACATGGCTCCCCTGTGTGACCTCTGGGCACAGGGTCTGCTATTAAAAACCACCACCACATGCAAACCACCAACGTCCTGAGACGGCTGTGCAGAGCCTTGGCCATGGCCTGGTCCTGGGTGGCATCTGGGCACTGTCACAGAGCAGAATATTATTCTCACCACCTCTGAGCCAAACACAGCCTAGTACAGCACCAGAAACACCTCCAAAGGACCCCCCTGGGGTATTTAAATACCATTCAAGTTTTAGTTTTTAGCAGTTTAGCACCCAAACCCCCTTCCAGTGTCAGACAATCAGGTTTCCTGTCTAAAGGGGAACTGCACTGCGTCCTGCCCACTGTCCAAGGAAGACAAGGCTGCTGCAGGGCCAGGGGAGGGTCTGAAGCACGGGTATGGGCTTCACAATTTAAGAGCTTGGCCATGATTATCAAACAGAAGCTGCCAGTCATCAGTGGCTCCTCTGCTCTGCAGCAGCAAATCTCTGCTCCAGAGTGCTGAGGCACAGCTGTGCCATGGCTGTGTGGAATTTGCTGATGAAAGGACTTTGAGATTAAAAGTTAGTCTACCTTTCCCAACTTTCTAGCTCTCAAATGGAGATGTTACTGCTTTCTACAAACCCTTGAAGCATCAGGACATCTCTGCTCCAGAGGTTAGGTGAGGACTCGGGTACAGCTCGGCAAATGTTGGCTTACATAACCTGCTGAGAAAAGCAGGGAGCGTGGTGTGCCCTGGCTGTCTGAGGGATCCAGGTGCTGTGCCACTGGCACGGGAGGTGTTAGTAAGTGCTCAGCGATGCAGGGTAGGCTGCTCCTCTTTAATTGCAGGGATGCACAAAGCACGAGTGGTTATTTGCTCGCCTGAGTGGCTCTGTCAGCAAATGGTTATGCAGGAAGCCGCGATCCAGCCTGCCCCACACTCCCTGCTTTGGCCATCAGGACACAAAACCTGGGAAAACTACACCCACTTGAGCCTGCACGCTTGACAGGGCCCCTAAATATTTGTGTTGACTCAGTAATTCAAGAGTTATAATCCCAGCGTTAAATATCAGCTGGCCCTCTTCGCTCCTCGTTCGGAGAGGACAGAATGAGACACCATTAGTTTACTTTTGGCTTCACTACAGAACAGTGCCTCCTCCCCGGCAGCAGCCATCCATTCCATCCGTGTTAGCAGAGCACTCACAGCAGCAGTGAGGTCCTGCTCCAGGACGGGGGTTGCTAAGCAATATGGAAATACAAACAATAAAGAATAACAGCCACCTGCAAAAGATTACACACCGAGCTGTACCTTACTGGGAAAGCCTGTGATTCGAACTTCATCTCGTTTGGATTTATATTTTCCGAAATCGAATTTATAAAGAAGGAATGATTGTTGCACAGAACGTTTTGAGAGATGTAAACACTTCCTTTTCTATTGCTGTGATTCGCTTTGGGTTGTTCTCTACTGTTAGGCATTTAAAGCACGCAGCTCTGTGGAATACAATGGCTGGTTTACTTATTACAGCACGCACTGGAAACTGCTTAAATATATTTTTCTGTCAACACACACTTGTGATTCCCATATTTAAGGAGTGACTGCTACTCTGTGTACACGTGTCGTCAGTGTGACTGATGTCAGAACGGTGTTTGCACAACTCCACTTCGGCAAAGATTAAAAGCTGCTCCTGAGAAATCTTTTTTACAAGGCCCAGCTATGCAAACACCCCATACTAGGACATCTCGCTGAAGAAACTTCCTCTCAAGGCCACCTCGCAGCCACTGTATCCACCCTGAGCTTGAGCAACAGGGCTGCTACTGTGCAGAGGGCAGATTCCTTCCCCGTGGGCTTGGTTTGTGACCCATTGGAAAGGTTCCCGTTGCCTCTAATAGGAGTTCAGAGCTGCTCTGCACCGCACCCCACACCCCACACCCCACANCAGGGGCTGGTCAGGGCAGAGCCGTGGAGAACAAGCACAGAGCAGTGCACGCAACAAGGTCCTCACACCGGGGCTTCAGGACCGGATCACGCCTTTGGAATGTGACCCAGAGATAAAACAAAAAACCAAAAAGATGCACCTTCTTGTCTAGATTTTTGTTGCCCAAGGACCTGTGAACCAGCACAGGTGTGTGATTTGGTGTGTTCTCACAAAGAAAGCTAATTTGGGGTTTTTTCTGGTTGCAAGTGAAACAATGGGAAATGAGGGAAAAACACCCCACTTTTTGCCAGTGGAAACCCTGAAATTCATCTCATTCTAAACTTTGGCATCCAGCTCAACCACAGCAGCAGTCAGACTCCTGTTCTGGCCATGTGGGAACCAAAGGGACCCCCCTTCTGTGCACTTCCACAGCAAAACCCTGAAGTAGTTTGACTTTTTTTGGCCCACAGAGAGAAAGAGTTCAAGTTTGCAGCCACTGTAGAGTAGTTGCTCTTACACACAAAACACAAAGCCATGATTTGCTAAACTGCAGCAGTTTAATTGCAAAATGGGACCTTTGTCATCAAGATTTTCCTGTCTGGGGCTAGATGCTCTTCTCAACCTTTGTACACAGCTGGGTATAGTCTCACCCTGTACACAAAAGGTACTTTGCCCAGGTTATTTGGGTTTGGCTTTTTGTGGGGTTTTTGTTGTTGTTGTTGTTTTGGGGTTTTTGTTTTTGTTTTTGTTTTTTGGGTTTTTTTAATTTGGGATTTTGGTGGGGATTTTGTTTTTTGTTTGTTTGGTTGGTTGGTTTGGTTTTGGATTTTTTGGGGGGGGTTGTTTTATTTTTTTGGTTGGTTGTTTCTTTTCCTGTTGTTTTTCTGGGTTTTTGTGTTGGTGGTTTGTTTTTTTATTTGGTTTTTTTGATGGTTTGTTTTGTTTTGGCTTTTTTGGTGGGGAGGTGGTCCTGTCGGAGGGTTTTTTGGGTTTTTTTTTAAGTTAAGAAGCTTTCAGCTAGAGCTTCCTCCCTGGCTCAGGGGCAGGAGGGCGGCTGCAGAGGATGGGCAGGGAAAACCGTGTGCAAATCCCAAAGTGGCAGCTTCGGTGGGAAGGTGCGTGGTGTTTGGGATGCCGGGGAAGTGAAGCAAGGCAAGGCGGTGCTGAGGCAGCAGAGGGAATTAAACTAATCCCAGCTACAAGGGAGGTGCCGTGTTACACAGCCGGATGCGAAGCTTAGCGCTCGCTTTCTCAGGAATGCACTCCCTCGTAACTCGGCTTCCAGATTAATCTGCACCATAAACACAACAACAACAACTAGAATTGGGGGCATCGGGGAGCAACAGGGACATCCGGGGTGGTTTGTTTTTTGTTTTTTTTCCAAGGATATCACGCATGTAGCTCAAGAGTCAGAAAGTTCAGAATGAATCTTGCCACAAGTCCTCAAGGCAAGTGCCACTGAAACAGCAAATACAGAGGAGTGTGGCAGTACATGATGAGTAGCATCAGCTCACCTGAGCTATTCGTGTTTCATAAACACATAAAGAAATACAATGGTGAAGCTCAGTCTGACATTGCAACAGTACCATGGGGAAGTGCAGGTACCCCGAAATCAGATCCATCAAAATATCTGTGGCTAAAACATCCAAGTGTCACTACTTGAAGGTACCTAAGAACCTTGAAAACTCAGTTCCCATTAAATTTGTATTCCAGATGGTTTTCCAGATGGCAGCCTCAAGTTTTCATGTCATCTCCCATTTTATAAAAGCCTTTGGATGGTTTCCTGATAAAGAATATACAGTGTTATTTGACTTTTAGAACAGAGGACTTGGGATTGTGTCATCAGTGCTCATTTCTGACTCAAGGCATGACACTGAACAAGTCACCAGCTCCCTGTTTCTGAGAACTATCAGTCATTTACTGGAATAAAACTACTTGCTCCTCATTTACTGGAATAAAACTACTTGCTCCACTGGGACAATTTGAGGCTTCATTAAATGTTTACAAACAGTTTTAGACTGGGTAAAAATCTACATAAAAGCAAAGGCAGTTTTCATTTACACACTGGTTAAGGACAGACTAGAGAGACAAACTAATGCCACCATACTGGGAGGTAATGTCAGTATGATGTGGCAACAGAAAAATATCAGATGGGAAGTAGAGATTCCTCCAGATGACTTTCAGAAGTGGAATAATGGAGGTGAGATTAAGTTTGACAGCAAGTTCCTACAGTGATAGGAAGTCTGGTATATATTAACTCAAAGGAAGGATAACAACCTCAGCAGAGCCATTGATTGCAGCTGAATTATGAGCCCTCAGCATGACAAAGCCATGAAGATATTTCTAGAGAAAGGCATTTCTGGAAAGATAATGTCTCTGTAAAATGTACTGTTACTACCCAAGATAAAACTCAGCACAAAAGCATCACTGATGGAGAAAGATCAGACAGGTGCAAGAGACACTGAGTAGGATAACAGCAGATGAATTGGTGAGTGTATCTCCCAGGAAAAATTTAAAAGATAGGTCAGCCTAGCAAAGGTAAAGTGGATATGATCTCTCATAAACTCTTCAAAGACAGGGAAAAAAAATGCTGCTCAAACTTGGCAGCAACATTTGCTCAAGAACAAATAAATAGACTGCTGCTCATGAGTAAATTCAAACTGGAAGCTGGGTGAGGGGAAACAAAATAATCAAGCGCTGGAGAACAATGTTCTCAGTTTATCTGCCATTAGTGCAGAAAAAGCAAAATTGGAACAGATGAACCTGTGGAACAATGTCAACAACACAGGACCAGCAACTTCAGTCCCGTGTTACAAGTCCAGCAGCAGGTCCAGACACTTGCAGTGCTGCAGAATAGTGGAACAGATATTCTTGGAGAACTTTCCAAAATGAGCAAACAACCCTTACATCTTATAAATTTTTCCTTTCCATAGCAGACTGTAATGTTTACTTTAACTCACCCAAAATATCATCATCTTATTCCTCCACCAGCCCAAGCCTTCCGAATTAAACTGAACTGTCTGACACGTTCATGCAGATTGATGTGACTTGCAGCAAGGCAATTCAGGCTACAGCTGGAATGATCATTTCACTATTTACTCCCTCTTTCAGGAAAAAAACCACACTATATATATGTATGTATATCATGATGTATGAGTTTCTGGCTTGATAAGGTGCTGTGCTCTTTTTAAAACATCTTTCCCTGGGTTCCAGTGTAATGCACCCAATATCCATAATGCTCAAGACACCACCCACATTTCCTGCCACCACCTTTAATACAGAAAATACATTTGTATCCCTCTACAGGCAAAATAATTCCAGATGAATTTAGGCAAATGGGAGATTGTCACATAGCTTCCAGCACTGGGAGTCGGTGAGGGATTAGCAACAACAGGACTTTCTGTCCTGTGCTCAGGCACACTAAGCAGCGCCAAGGGATTCGTGGCTCGGCAAGGATGTAGGTCATGCCAGAGGGGACACAGGCAGTCCTGCAGGAGCCTGCAGGCAATTAAAAGCAGTGATGCAGCTGAGCATCACCACAGGCAGTGAAAAGGGACTTCCCAGGGGACTGGCAATGGCAGGCAGGAACGATCTATTCATCTTCCATGTCCCTGACAAGAAGGGATGACTTGGTTATAAAGCCTTTAAAATGCAATGAGTCACTTCTCGAAAGAGGTCACCGGTTACTGAAATTTTGCTGAAATATTTAATCCAGAGAAAACCCTTGAATAACAAATATGAATCCCTTTAATCATACCATATCTGATTCTTCCAGTAATTACATCTGGGGTACCTGACAGTACAAATAGGCAATTCTGACATGCAGAGCAGAGGCAATACTGGCCAACAAACCATCCCTCTGCTAAAAAAGCTCCACTGAAGTTGGTTTCCCAGACCAGAAAAGAGTTTGCTACCCAGCAATAAAAGATCCCCAAATTCTGTGGAACTGCCTGTATAGTCCTTGCCCAAGGCAGAGAATGCCAGGCAGGTTCCCTGAGCAGAGGGGCTGCACACAAAGTGCCACCCACGCTGAGGACATTCAGCAAACTGCAGCCTGGCCAGCGGCTGCAGCTGGGCTGCCCTTGGGAGTGCAGCCAGTGGGACTTTCTGGATCTCTCCACAGGTCAGCTGTTGATGAGAGGCAAACCTCTCACACACAGAGGATGAAAATCCAGCAACATCTTGCACCACAAAGGTGAAACCTCTCAGGCACAAGTTGCACCTGAGCTCCAGAACAGGAAACTGGATTAGTCAGGTAAGCAAGGAGACCTCGAGAGCAACTTCTGCACCACCCATAACTCTGCCAAACATCACCGAGGCCTTGCCCAGAGTGTTTAATAATCCTGCAGCACTGGGGCAAGGGCATCAACTGGTTTCTGCCCTTTATATTACAACATGCACTTAAATTCCTCTGATCTTACTCCTCCCATCATTAAGCCACTAGTTGGTTAAAACCTACCCAACCCCTCCCAAATCACATGGGAAAGGGCCACCTTCCACCAGCTGAGAGAGGGAGGAAGCCCAGACTAGGCAGAACTTTGCCAATATTTTTTTCTTGAGGTCATCAGATGAGGGTCATCATTTTAACTAGATCAGCTCAGCACTGATGTCCTGTCCATTCTTTGGAAGCATGTCAGCTTGAAATTGGCAGAGATATTAATTTCAAATCAATAGGAAGCACAAAAATATCAATAGGCATTTAGGAGTGAAACATTAATTACTTTTCAAAGGGTGCGGTACACAAATTTCCTGGTGCCTTTACAAATAGAAAGAAGTCAACATGATTTCATAACATTTATAAATGTCTAAGTTAATTAACAGGGAATCTTCAGAGAGATGATGAAGGAAATTTAGAAGAACCTTGTCTAGCACTAGTCAGAATTCTCAAAGGAAGGCAGGGACTTCTTAGATGAGATTAATTGTAAGATTTTTATTTTTTTTTTTACTTTTCCTTGATAGAATATCTGTTTACATATTTAAGCTGGTTTTGACCTTCAAAATTCTGGCAAAGAACAATTTTCATTAAAATATCTCAGTGGAGAAGCTTGGCAGTTCCTCATCTCATCCCTGAGGTTGAGAGGGTATTGATCATTTAGCAGGAATGGTCAAGCAAAATGTGTGTAAGTCCTACCCAAGGCAACCTTTAATTTATCATGGCAGACACAGCAAGGGCTGACGCACAGCAAGCTCTTCTGTCAGGTCTGATTCCTTCATGGGACTTGGCTGGACACTCCAGAGTAAAGTAATTCCACAAAAGTTGAAGTTTCCCCCTAAGGATACCCTACCCAGTTCTGAGAATGCATCACAATAATGGTGGCATCTCTTCACAATTTTTTTTGGCAATTCAAAGACATCTTCAACCAAGGAAACCCTGAAAGTATCCCGAAGATACATTCTGCAGGAATGGCTCTAGCTTCCCTTTCTTCTAAGTTTTATTACTTCAGTGTCCTATTTTCTGTGAAACTCTATTCACCTGCTGCCCTTCACAGCCTGGCCCAGCTGTGAGAACAGGAATAAGCAGCTGGGAAAGCAGGAAGAACGTGCTGTGTCTCCTCACTGGCATGGGAGGGGTACAGAACCAAAGAGGAAAGCAGTAGAGATAAACACTCATTTGAAGAACATTTCCAGGACAGAGCTATACTTAGTAATAGAGTAAAAAGGGAAATACACCAGGACATCAACTGGTTAAGAATCAAATAATATCAGGGGTTTATTTCTCCAAAATTAAATTAAGGTTGGCCCACAAAATGAAATTACTATTGTATATCACATTCTAATACAAAGTGACACGTGTCCTACAGCACCAGATTGTATCACATTAACTAAACCAAACACTCCTATAGAAAGTATTTCCATAAAACTAAAATGAGTTTGGGTAGGCATACAGGAAAAGTACTACAAAAATGAGTCAGCCATGACCTAGAAAATCTGTGGTGGTAAGAGAGTGAAGGCACTCAGTCTATGGAAGTGTTCATGAGCTGCAGAAATACTGGGGGATGATATTAAGACAGGCAAATCAAGAGCCAGGAATAAGAAGTTAAGCCTGAAAGAGTCACAGAGAAATAAGGCACAAGTTGAGCAGCGAGAGTAGCACTAAGCACTGGAATAAACTACTCAGGGAAAAGATGGATTTCACACTTAGATGGATTCTCAAGAATGCTTGATTTTCTGAACAGCATTGCTGTGGTCCAGCCAATGTTTCTTTTCAAGGGAGCAGCTGAGTGAAGTTTTTGTGATGTGTTCTGCAGGGAACAACAGCAGCTCATGGAATGGCCCAGCAGCCACCACAGCCTGGACACCTTAAGGCACAGCTGAAAACATCTTTATCAAGAACCACATTTAGATCATAGAACTGGAAATGGCTCTTTCTTCCCCTGTTCACCAGGTGACTCTTTTCACACAACTGGGAAAAGGAAGTAACAGAGGGCAGATTAAAACTGTAGATCAGAATAAATCTGTCAAGGTGCCCAATGCTTTCCACCACACTCACCTGGGCACTGCCATTAGGTGGGAAATTTCCAGGCCACTTGACCCTCTGCAAAAGCAGGGGAACCTTTGAGAAATGAATGTTTTTAAGAAATACTGCTGAAAGATTTACTTATTCCGTGTCATCAGTTAAAGACCTCCATATGAGAATGAATTTTCTTTGCTACACTCTAGGCATTGGCAGGGGAGAAAAAAAACCAAACCAAAACAAAAAACCCAACAAGAAAATGCTGCTGTGTGAAGTCCCTGAATGGCACAGTCTGCCTTAAGGTGACAGCAGCACTACCAGAGCTCCCAAGGAAATGCTCTAGTTGTGTGTCAGTCACTCCCAGGAATGACAAGCAGGTATTTCACTTCAGAGCCCTGCTGACAATTTGCAAGGCAGGAATCATGAAACGCTCCCACCTTGTCCCTCTGAGGCAAGCACAGAGGACAGACTCCCATTTGCAGAAGGAAGAGCACGGAAAAAAGAAGACCAGGGAGGGAAACAGGCAGGGCTGGGGACCATCAAGAAGAACATTGTCAAGTTGTGGATTTACATGGTACAGACAGATTTGCACAGAATAATGGCACATCACACCCATACACATACAGCTGTGTATGTGCACTAGAGAGAGGTCCCTGGCTGCAGAAGAAAATGCTGATTTTGCCACTTCTTAAAGGTTAAATTCTGGGAACCTTAAGAGCGATTGGACTTTTTTAATTAATAAAACTTTTCACTGATTGAAACCTTAACCAGTTAAGCTGCTCGGGATTTTGCTGTTTAGCTACAGACTTCACCCCAATTGCACATACCCACTCTCTGTGGGAAAGGGGGAAAGGCCTACGTGACCTTCTACAACCTCTTCTTTGCCTTCCTGCACCATCAGACTAAGGATATTCCTCCACATCAGGCTGGATGAGTGAATCTCAGTCACTTTGTAAGTTCAGGAAAGCCACAGAGTGGAAGTTGCACATATCCACCAACGTGGCAATAAATAACCTTTCTCACATGAGCTGCATTAGGGGACAATACCTAAAGAGAAGCCAACCCTCAAGGCTGTCCTTCCCAATCCTAGCAAGGAGGGTGGCTCCTTGCATTGTCCTCCAAAGTAGAGATGATCCTACAACAGCACCTTCTGCCCTGTTTAACCCCAAATGGCACACCCTTGATTGCTTATTCCTGTAAAGATCTACAGCAAAAAGCAGAACTTGGCCCTGGAAGATGAAAAGTGTCCTTGCAAACGCAAAGAAACCAATGAGTGTCAAAGAATTTTAATATACAGTGCAGGAAAAGAAAGCAAAATCCCACTTTACAGAGTTTTAGTTTTTATAAGCTAAGACTCTTAAAGAAATGAAAACACAGAACATTAACTTGTTTTGACCCATCCACCTTCCATCCTACACATTTTGAGAATTATTCTCTAAAGGTACTTTCATAAATCCTGCAGAGGACTCCATAAGGAAAGGTATAATCATAGTCCATCTGGCTCACAAAATCAAAATGTCCAAATGGACTGTTTTCAAGTATCAGTGGCTTAATACTCCAACTGAAACATGGAGAAAGACATCTCCCAGAACACTGATACTCAGTTAATTACATGAGAAACACATGAAAGTACATTTTTTTTTTTAAACTAAACTACAATTCAGTAAGATCCATATAAACATTTGGGCTGACATTAAAGATATATTTGAGTATAAAGGATATGAAACTCCCATAAAAGCCTTTTCATCTGAGTCTCCTGTGGAAAGGGCTGGTAGCAGTGTGATATGGCACTCTCAAGGCACATTCCCTCTGCTGCTGGCCCAGGACATGGTTCACATTCAGCAGGGTGAACCCCAAAGGGTGTTCACAGCCAACTCCTCTGACAATCAGCCTGTCCCATGAAACCTGCACCCCTCTCCACTCCAAAAGCATGAAAGCTCAGGCCAACTATAAAGGATACACAAGCACCAACACACATCATTTATCTTCTATTTCACAGAACTTTTAGCAATCGTTATATTACAATAAAAGCTAAGTCACCCCCAGCCTACGCCTCTCTTGGGTTCTTCAGGAAATTTTCTGTGACTCTTTAATTTCAAATCATCAAAGACCAAAAGTCAGCATGAAAGTAGGTAGCCTGATGCAATAAATAAATATATTCATAAAGACTTTAGTTCCATTAAGGCTTTACTATCAATAAACAAGGAACATAAAGTTGATATTCTGCTAAATGTGGAGGAAACAATTTCCTTTGTAGGAAGAAGTTTTCTAGCCAGAAGGCAGCACAGAAAAACATCCTTTAGGCTCATCTTCCCCCCTCCCAGGCTCACTTTCACCTTTGTTCTGATCCAGCCATAATGCAACTTCATCTGATGCCGTGAGGTATTTTCCTCTTTATGGTAAACAAATGATCTCACAACCACAGGACCATGATTTCACTGCAGGACAAGAGGGTAACTGACCCACAGAATGAAAGGTATTGTTCAAACATAAACAGGAGAAATAATTGTAAAAATAAAACAGATGAACAACCACATAAATTAATTCCTTTTTGAATCACTGTTTCTGTTTTCCAAGTCCAAATGATTCTCTTTCCCTATTTAGGAACCCTGAGGGGATGAAAAAATATCCAAGATGGTGAAATTAAAAATTAGCTATTGAGCATGAAACATGCAATGATTGCACTTCATAACGCTTTTATTGCCTCGGTGTTGTATGAATCACTTCAGAGTTCCACACTGTTATAATGAAAAAAATGACACCAATAAAGTCTGAGCAATTGATGTTATGACTTCATCAATCCGAGACTAAAGGCACACACAGAATGACAAGTATTTTCAAGAGTATGGAGAAGGCTACCACCTCATTCCGAGGAGGCACAAGTTGTGTCTTTGTCTCTTTCAGAAGACAATTCTCATGTCAAAAAGATGGAATATTGAAATAATCCTCAGTACAGCTCCATGTGACACAACCTTGCTTTCCCTTTCTGAAACCAGCCAGATTTGGTGTTCCCAAGAGCTATGAACACAGCTAATACACAGTGAAGCTGCAGCTAATACACAACGTTCCCAATTCACACAATTCTCTGAGGTTCTGCATCGAGATTGTATCATTTTAACAACGACCTGCACTTAGCTTTAATTTCTAGAAGCCTATAGATTCTGGAAGTATGAAGTAGAATTATCTTTACAATTTCAGTAAATCCCAAAAAGTTCAATTTATTGCTACTTAAAACTTCCAAGAGGACAATAATCTCTGCTTAAGACAACAAAGCAGCCATCACAGTAATCTCTCAGATACATCATCAAAGGTAAGGTGCAAAGCAGTGACCTCCCACAGGGAGAATGCACCTGCTTTTGACAGCCAACAACAGCTAACCAATGCAACCTTGAATTCCTACTTAGAGTTCAACTTTCACATAACTATTTCACTATTTAAAAAAAGAACAACCCTTCCCATCTCTATAAAGCACCAGTAAATCCAAACCTGTTCTGGAACAGCAGAAACTAACATTTTTTTTTTCTTCTCTAATAAATACTAGCTTTCTTTTTTTTAATTGAGTGGCTAGATTTCCTGACTCAGGTATTAAAGTCCCTGGTAGGATTCTTTCCTTTAACACAACAGCTCATATCCCTTATAAAATCACTAATAGAAAATAAAGCCCTTTTTGTTAACACTAATCTTGCTTCCTTGCAAGTGTGCCAGAGGCACTTTAATATGGATCAGATCACAAACATCACAAATTATGGCAGCAATGTGTGGCAACAGAAGATCAGCTTATTCATATAACAGCAATACCTCCTTCCTGCTTTGATTAAAAAAAGAGTAAACAGTCACTTCCTCTTAAATCCGTGTCTTTCTGATCCTTGCAAATCCAGGTTTACAGTATGAGGTAATGGCACAGCAAAACCTTAGAATGGCAAACAAGGGGCATTACATAATAAAACCTCCTTCATTTTCTGTCAGAACTGTCTCCTGTTTCTCATTATGTACAGGTGTGAAGTTACCCTAGGGCAGGAAGGAGTTAGTAGGGACTATTTTCTATAAAGTTTCCTATGGTGGGTTCACAGCAGACACAATATGAACAAAGCAAACTATGTAAGGGCAGGCACAATTATGGAAGAATTAATGTACCAACAAGAACAGCCCTGGCCATAAATGCAGTGTAGAAAAATGAAATGAAACTCAGTTAATTTATACATCAGTTTTGCAATGCAGAAAAGCACACCCCATTAAAGTTCCTATTTTTCTTGGGTATTGCTGGAACACCTTACTGCAGCCTATTTCCCTACTTCAAACAGACACACTGGGAAACAATTGTACAACCTTGATACTGGCTCATGGGGAGGGAAAGACAAGAGTAATGACCAAATACAATGAATAAAATGTTACTCACACACCCATTACCTCCTGCAGAGCCACCAGCATGCTGCCATACAACCACAGTGTGCAAAAATGGCTTATTACTAGCAAAAAAATTAATTCCGGTATCCAAAGGTTTAGTTCAAGTTGTAATATAATAAAGAGGTGTTCTACCTTCCATATGTCCTATTCCTTTAACATGACTCAACAAAGTTTCCAGTGGCACATTAAATGCCACTTGCCCAGTCCAAGGGACACATTTCTTAGCCTCCATTGACACTGCATTTCGAAAGGAACTGAATTTTTTTTGTGCCACCTAAATACCCCGGTTGAACTCAAATAAAAACTAACCTGGGCTGATGAAATCTCCAGGAAAAACTTAATGAAGGTTTCCAAGATACCATGCCCAAGGAGAACATTTAAATTCTTCAGCAAAATGCAGTATTAACATCTGATGGGACGAGGAGAAGCCTTAGAAAGATGATGCTGGTTTTGCAGAAGGAATTAACACCTCTGATTTTTGGGGCCAGGCTGGAGTCCTACCTCTAATTAAATTCTAAGCTGCTTTTTCCAGGTTTTATAAAATGCTGTCTCAAATAGGCTTATCTTCTAAGAAGTACAGCT
Source organism: Cyanoderma ruficeps (assembly GCA_008694505.1). NCBI lineage: Eukaryota > Metazoa > Chordata > Aves > Passeriformes > Timaliidae > Cyanoderma > Cyanoderma ruficeps. The sequence goes on from VZDJ01001247.1 coordinate 19,011,037, forward strand.
TGATCTTCTCATTAAAGAATCTGTTACAATGGAAACACGTTAGTACTAAAGCCATAAAAGACTGAGGAAATTATGGACATTTCCCCCAAAATAGTGGGTTGCCTTAGCATCACTTAAAAAAACCCCCTGTACATTCACAAGTCTGCTTGCAAAGGGGGAACTTGCTGCTTTTTCAGTATTATCTCTATTTTGTTCTTTCTAATTAATAAAAGGATACATGCACTGACATTTTAAACACTAATTTGCTATTTAGCATCCCAAATTAGGAAGCACAAACATTTATGCACTTCATTAAACACTACCTAAGAACACTTTTGATATTAGCAGGAGACAAAGGAGGCTGTTCAAAGAAACATCAGGGTACACGTGAGACACTGGAAGGACACGCTCCTGCTCTTTCCACCCCTGACCACGAAAGCTCTGGCTCCATCCCACGGGAAGCAGCTGTTGTGAAACAAGCCCTGGAAATCCGTGGGACCTGACACACCTGTTCAGTCACACCTGTAGGGTTAAGGGAAGGGACAGGAATGCAGGGACACCAGTGGTGAAAGTGGGGTGTTCCTGTTTGGCAGCACAGCACGAGGCTGGTGCAAGGCAACCATGAAAGCAGAGTTTAGAAAGCATAAAGCAAACACCTACATACAAGACATTGTTTACATACAGGTGTTGTACAGGGAGAAACAACCTGTTGTTTGCCCCATCTCTTCCAAGAGAGGTACGGCAGTTCTAGCACACCTCCTCCTCCTCCTCTCCCCTCCTCTTTTTCTTCCACCCACCCAGCCCTTTAAAGAATTATGGAACCACTTAGGTTGGAAAATACCTTTAAGATCAAGTCCAGGCATTCACCCAGCACTGCCAATCCCAGCACTAAACCGTGTCCCCAAGTGCCACATCTATACCTTTTATCATTTAAATACATCCAGGTATGGAAGTCCACCCCAGCAGCCCGTTCCTTTCCAAGCTACCCACATTTACAGGACACTGAAAAAGGCTTCATGTCAGGGTGGACTGGTGCTACGAGAAGGTGGTAAGAAATGGGAAGTTTTTCAAAACTACAGGAAACAATTGCAGTGGTAGAAAAGAAACAAATCCTGACAGTCGGGAACAGGCAGGCTGAAAGGCAGATAGTCACATCTGTGAGTGTAAAATAAATGGAAGGTTAATCGAGACCGCTGATATAACAAACCCTCAAAATTCATCAATTCAGACCTCAAGTTCTCTCTAAATCCTTCATGAAAAGAGATTTCAGCTTATTTGTTTCACTTACAGACAATAACATATAGCTCAGATGACAAATTATTTCTAAAAACTTTGCATCGCAAGTCTAACTTCAACGTAGAAAATTATTTTTATTTGTAATTAAAATTTGTGCTAAAAGTGTCCACTGTTAAATTATGGACCCCAACAAAATTGTACTAAATTTTCTACTGTACATATTCTTGCCATAGTGTGGCAATTTTTAAATTGCTTGAAAGTACAAATACACTAAAAAGGTAATATTTCAAGAACAATAATATGGACACACTGAGGAACTTTGTACCACAACCAGAAATCTGAAGTGTCTTGGTCCCTGAAAAAGAAGTGCTTTTAGATTTATTTATTAAAATGAGTTATCATGATTTTACAACTTACAGCTTTGGGTTCTTTGTAGTTTATTGTCTGTTTTTTGTTTATTTTAACTGTGGTGGTAATAGTGATCTACCTACAAGATAATTGAAAAAGAAACGTTCTTTTGTGTATTTTTGATCAAATATATTGTTAGAGATCAAAACAAAGATTTATAAAAATTGAACGACTGAAACTTCATTTCAGAAAAAAAACACTTCGTAAAATACAATAAAAACCCTTTTCAATAGCAAAGTGAATTTTGTACAGTTCTTCCTTCTAAGCAGATGTTTTACTGCAGCTGAGATCCACTAACTCCAGTAAAACTCAACGTAGGGCAAACGGGTCGGTGTCCTCAGAAGCACAACCTTTGCACAGCCACAGGTAACAAACTGCAACTCGCTGGAGAAACCTTGGAAACTTCAGTTTTCATTGTGAGCGAACTTACAATATATCTTACATTAGTTAAAAGCAGTTTACACCATGACAGAACCGCTCAAAAAAAACAAATCAGTTCTAGGAAGAGAGCAACGCTTCAATTCAGCTTCTCCCATCAGCAAAAATGCCACACAAATCAAAAACCAACACTTAAGTAAAACACTAAGACTTTATTAAAAATCCAAAATTTATTGCAAATTGTACTTTGCAATTTCCCTCCTTTCTTCATTTTTACATGATTTATTGATATCCATGATTTTTTCACAGATGTACTTGTTGACTTTGGAGAGTCTCTGTGCAATTTCAGTTTCATCCACAGTTTCTTGTGCTATTCTATCATACAAACATTCTGGGGAGAAAAAAAAAAAGAAAAGAGTCATTAGGATATTTTTAGAAAACAATATAGCCCTGAGTTGGGCTAGCTACTCAAGAGACAGCAGTAAGTAAGCACTGTGTATATTTGTTGCAAGACAAGAGAAGCTTTCCTTGATTCACCAGAGATCTTGTTAAAGTCAAGATTCGTCACCAGGCTTGAATCAGTGGCATGACCAACTTCCAGTTATGCTGTGACTACATTAATAGGCTGTCCATAAAGAAACAAGGCTAAACCCAGCCTTTCACCATGTCAGCCTTGCCTGCCTGACTCCTGCATGTATCTGAATCTCCACGGCAGATTTAGTCTCTTCCCAGGTGAAGTGTCCCACCAGAGCTGTATCCACAGTGAGTCACTCCCACCTCGACCCCTTCAGGAGGCCATGGAAATGACAGTGCTTAGGAAGAGAAACAGTAACCAGTGGGAGAACACTGTGAGTCATTTATTTCATGTTTATTTCATATTTTGTTCAGGACAAATGCCATCTCCTTGCATGTTTGAACAATACACTTTGTGAAATACGCATTATTTGGAATATAAAAAGCAAGCGATAGCAATAACTGCAAAAGCAACGTGGGCAGTGAAAGTTGAGACATTTTTTCTTGCCAGATTTGGTAGTTTGGTGGCAGAGTCCTGCAGAGGTTACTGAAATCTGAGGTGGTGCAACACACACAACTCCTTATTGACAGGCAGGTTTGAGGTTTTTTGGTATTTTTTTGTGTAGGCTTCCCAGACCAGTTAAACAAACTCTGTTCTGCTCTGCCTAGTGATCTATTCCATTAGCTGTTTATTGCTTCATATACAGAAAGCCATAGAGATTATTGCTTAATTAACGTGGTTTACAACATTCCTAATGCACCATATTAAAAAGTTATGAAAATTAAGTACTATGCGTGCTTTGTAGTTCATTTGAAAACCTCTGAGAAGTTTTATAAAAGGTTATTTTGCATTAACAAGGTTTATAACAGTGCACATCCATCATACTTTTTATCATTTCCTTATTACATACTACACAGTGGGGATTTTTAAGAAGCTACAGAGATATCAGACACATTAAGAGCTAATGTTGTCGTTCAAAAATCTATTTTAAATAAGTTAGTCTGTGTCCACAGAATGATGAGAACATCTAAAGCAATGTGAATTTTATGTTGTAAGACGTACTGAATATAAAATAAATGAAATTAACCAGCATGCAGCCTGATAGCTGAGATGCTGATCATCCACAAACTATGATTGGAAATACCACACCCAAGAAGAGGCACATCACTGAGAGCCTGAAGAAGGGCAGTGTGTTTGCAGGACATAAGCTGACCCTATAACAGTGTCAGCAACACTCCCAGGCAGATACACCCAGTAAGGTGAACTCCCAGTGAAAGACAGGCTGTGTTGTTCCTTTAGCCACGAAGTCAAGCAAAGAATCACTTGACAGAACTCATTCAAAAGCTGTAATTCTGACAGTCAGTGTGACCCAGATAGATCCCTGATCACAGTTTTTCCTCTCCATCTCTTCCATTTTTGTTTAGGGGTGCAGAAATAGTAGTTTAGTACTTGCATAAGGATAATGGCTTTGGGCTTCAAAGAGTAATTTGGGGGTTCTGCTCCCATGTCTTTCGGCTTTACAGGAGCACAGACACCCCTTCGTACTGCTGAACACCAAAGATTCAAGTAGACCTCAGAGGCTAACCAGGAGCTTCACTACTTTTTGGGATGTCTGATCCAAATCACTGGCTATGGAAAACTCCCTCACATTTCACCTATTTGTCCCCTTGCTAGTCAATTTTTTGTCTTGTTTTGCTTTCTTCTCCACGGTGGGGCAAGACCTGCTAACACTGACGCAAAGGACACGACAACATGGAAAATCATGGATATGAGCTACCCAGTCCCGCTGATACAGGCAGCCTGACACCTGCAACACTGGCCATGCAGTTTAACTGGTTCAAGAGGAGATTGTACAGGCTGGAGTCGAACAAAAGGGGAATCAGAGACAAGGTGAAAGAAACACTAAAAAGAGGAACATGAAAAACCAGGGCATGTAACAGTAGAATTCCAATGAGGGTTGAGGCTTGAAGCAGAAGTATGACAGAAAACACAGAAAAACGAGGAAATAGGGAAGAGCTGAATTGCTGGTAAGTGTAAAGGTATGGAAGAGAAGAAAGGGAAGGGCCCCATCTGCCTCTCATCATGTACCTGTTGGAGCAGACTCCCAAACTCACTGTAGTCAAAACAAGGGGAGTTAGAAGAAAGCTGTCATTTAAATGGTTCAAGCAACACAGAGTGGCCCTGACAGAAGCAGACGAGGAAATCCTCACAGAAACAACCCTGCCAGCAGCGTTGAGGGGCAAAAGCCTCCAGCAGGGAAACTGGAAACCACATTGCAGTGGGCCAGTGGAAAATAACCCCTTTTTGCTGCGTGCTTGTAAATGCACACCAGCACAACCAATTCTGCTTCCCATCTGGAGCTGACAAGGGGAGCCACCGCCACGGAGTGGATTCCTTATGTGGCCAGTACATTCATTGCTCAGCTACACGTGTAAGGATTGTACCTAAAGATCCCAGACAGAACTAGAAAATCAGCATGGAACAGCTTCCACTTCCACATATAATCTTGAAGCAGATTAGTGCTAAAAACCCCCATGCCTTTTACTCATTTCTTATAAACTAAGAGAGATGACAGTACGTAGGTAAGTTTCCAACTGTTCCCCACACAACACAGACACAGACACACGCACACACTCAGAGAGGAATCGTATTTCTCACTCCAAAACATGGTACTTTCATGGCCGATCACAACACCTCTTAATGAGTTCACAGTTAAGAGCACATAGCAACTAAGAACAGGGAATGCAGAATAATGAAGCTCTACCAAATGGGGAGGTTCTTTCAGCCCTACTGCAATTTAGTATGGACACAAAACCTAAAAATCCAAATTCAGTATGTATTCCATGAGGAACCAACTCAGATCTGACTTAAAGAGAAGTCTGAAATACCAAGAGAGACAGAAATGATGCAACACAGGCATGATGATACAAAGGGACTGAAATTCACCATTCAGTTTAAATAAAGGAGAAGGCCTCCTCTCTCTCAAAGTACTACACACATGGACTCAGGCTTGCAGTTACTGAAAGTGTCATTGCAATTTTCCCTACCAGATGAGGTCAGCGATTTACACTTCCTGTCCAAATTCCAATTCAAGTGCAACAATTAATTTTTACTATTTCCATTTTCTTCACTTAAAAGGGTAAAACTATTCTTTCTGGCCTTTGAAGGTATGCGTATTTTTATAGTCACAGCTATAATGGTTTCTGTGCCTCATGCCAGAGCTGGTTATATTCTGGATGAAAGGATGTGGTAAAACTACTCTCAGTCTTGTTTAAAGGAATAGATGCACTTTAAAAAAATCAGCATGTTATAAATGAATTCTAGAACAACGTGTTGTTCTCCAGGCTCAGAGTCCTGCCCTGCAAGTGGTCTGAAGTGATGACCTTTTCAAACCTTACTGAAGTCAATGTACAACTCTTCAGCTGTGGAGGCCTGCACTGTGCACAGCTATTGCAATGTGTTTTACTGTTCCTGGGTACGTATACACTTCACAGTGCAATAGCAATCTGAATTACAGTTTTTAATCAGTTAATTTTAAATGAGCTGAAAAGAAGCATCTTTCAACTCGGTGATTAATGGTTAAACTCCAAAGCAGGAAGCAAAAGTTTTCAAATAACCTACCTCTGACAATGCTTAATTTGTGAGGTGAGAGAGGTGGCTTGGGAACGGCATCTTTCTTTTTTTTGGTTGCAACTCCTGTGACACTTCTGTTCTTGAGAACATCTGTTCCCCAAATCATAACCGCTAGATTTTTTGTATACTTTGAATCTCCTTGTGTTACTTGCAGCTGGTGCCATTTCTCCTCATCTACCCAAATTCCACTGCCAAGATGGACCTAGAAGGTAGTAATAATAACAACTTATCTATGGTTTGTAGCACACAACAGTATCCAAGTGCTGTAGGAACATTAATATCAGGAACTAAAATAACAGTAATTAGGGCTGAACAAATCCATTTTGCCTGACTCTGAAACTTTTCCAACTTTGTGGGTCAGGGAGTTCAAGTCAACCTCAATATATAAAATAGTTCCTTTTAGTAATCTCTACTTTTCCCCCCCACATAACCTCTCTCCTGAAAGATCGTGGTCAGGAACAGAGATCGAAGAAGGAAACAGTGAACATATCCAGTATTATAAAATTATGCACAGCATATAAACCAAGCAGTTGCACCAGCCTAATTCAGGAGCAGGATGAACCACTTCCCTTTGGCTAAAACAGATTTTACCCAAAGCATACTCCAGAGGCAGTAGAGAGGGAATTACTTCCTAAGTTGTATTCTGTACCTGTTGGCAAGACCCAGCCTGATTGTTTAAATTAACTGGAAGGGGAGAAAAGATTTTGAGAGCTCCAATTTCAATATAAGCCAGGAGAGTTTGGAAGCTTTGTAAAACTTCCAGGTCAAACACAAAGTGTGTCTATCATGTACAGTCAATGTAAATGCACCACATGAACACTGTTTTGTGGTTAGGCAATGACCCATTGCAGCAACATCATAAACTTTCCATTATCTGAACAATGGGAAGTCGAGGTATTTCACTGAAGAAGTAAAGCAGGATGAGTACTGGGAAATGCAGTGTGAAGCCACTGGACAGTCTCCAAAAGGAAGATGCTCAAGTCTGGTTTTGCTTATTAGTCTTGCTCAGCACTGACTGAGCTTGGTTGTCTCCCACAGGGCTACCCTATGTCTCTGCCCCAAGATTCCCAGTGCTCCAGTCTTAAGACAATGCAGGACAAGAATCTGAGCACCATCCTCAGGCTGCCACTATGTGTTTGAGCTGATAGTCCTGACACTCAGGACACCTTCAAGCAGCAGCACGGAAATAACTCCACAAGTAGCCACAAGTCTGACACAAGTCCAACCAGGACGCACATGCTGGCCCTGCTGGAACCACAAATACTTTGTATCCTCTATGTCCATGCTCCAATTCCTGGAGTACGGCGCAGACTCCTGAACTGTCTCTGCACACAGCAAGCTTTGCTCACATGGTGATGGCCTTCACTCACTGGGACACGCACTTGCTGTCACCATGACAAGCTAAGGTGTGACCTGCACGTCCCAACTGCTGATCGGAGCTCGCTGCACTTACCTTCAGACAGTCTGAGCAAGTGCAACACACCAAACACCTGGATTGCTACATATCCAATATCTAGCTTTGTTTAGATCTGGTCCAATGGGGGGTCTTTCTGTAACGTTAACACTTAAAAAAAACTTTCTACCTTCTTATGATTAAAAAAAAAAATCCTGTCAACAAAATCCCATAGCGAAACTGCATCGGAAGACTGTTTGCCTTGACTGCTCTGCCCTTACTTTTCTGTGGTCTTACTCATTTCGTCTGGCTTTACATAAACTGTGCCTGCTACTCATACAAATCTGAGCAGTATCACAGAAGTCCCATTAAATGCAATGAAAATTGGACAAAGCTACAGTAAAATTTTATATACGCAACATTTTACTGCCTGTATTCAACTGAATACCATTTTTCCTTTAAATGGAAACCTGTTTTAATTATTAATGAGGACTATAACCTCAAGAAATTTTTTATTACAACAACATCTTTCAAAAGCAACTAGATGTTTAAAAACAAATAGAGTAAAACTGGTTTGGCTACAAGCTATGTTATATTAAAAAAAAAAGAAAACTCTACCTTCCTTAAAGCATAAAACTATGCAGCAAGCTGCCTCTTCTACAGAATCTTCTACACTAAAGGGATTCTAAGAAGCTTTTCACAAGTCTGCATGGACAGAAATTAAACTAGTAATAACCACAACACAAACGCTCCCTTTTTTTTTTCCTTTTACTCTGTTATCAAGCCTCTTCATAAATGATTTTTTAAATGGCACACTCCCTTGGTTCTCTTTACACATTTTGTAAGGCAACTTCAATGAAGAGTGAGCAGTCTGTCTCAGAAAATAATCTCAGTACATTTTAAAATTCAGTTATTTCTGGTTAGATCTTGGTAAAATTCTCCAGGAAAACGTCTGAAAATTACCTAGAAAATAACTAAGATTAGAAATGTTGTGACATAATGAATTTTGGGTGTCTGTATTACATTAGTTGTAAGGACTGTTGAGTGAATTTTGGGTGTCTGTATTACATTAGTTGTAGGGACTGTTGTATTTGATCAAAAATCCAATTCCTCTCAGCCAAAATTAGGGTTTGCCTTTGCCAAAGATTATTTAGTCTCTTAAGCTACTACATTATTCATCAGCTTGAAGTTACTCAAAAGAAAAGAACAAGTTACAGGAAGTATTTTTAATATTTATGCTTCAGACAGATCATCTCTTCTTTTAACATGCTTCACTTATTAAAAAAGCAATTGCTGGTAGGAAACACCTATGGCAACGGCAACTATGTGACAGACAGCCACAGCCACAGCAACCTTCCGTGTCCCTTTTTCTATTTGTAGCAGTGTCACGGTGAGGAATTCGGTGTGCCCGTGTCTCAGTTTACCTCTCTACAACAGGCCCGGTACTGTTCCCTATCAATCCCAAAGCTCGGGGAAGTTTACTGTACTCCACACTCAGAAGACATTCCCTTCTTGCTAGAAGAGCTGCCCCACGAGCCAGCCTCTTGTCTTGATGAAATCAATGGGAAATTGACTCCCAATTTCAGCAACTGCAGGATCAACTTTCAAGCACAATGCAACAGAGACAGCAGCGAATTCAAAGCAACGTTCACCAGCGTGGCTGTGCTAACATCTGCAATAGATCTAAAACCTGTCTCAGAAGATGAAATCTTTTCTTTTTTCTTTCTTCTTCTTTCTTTTTTTTTTTTAAATGAATGCCATGGGCTCTTTTTCAGTGACTCCGTTTTCCCCCTCTGGAGGGAAGAGATTTATCTGCTTTGAAAGAATCCTACTAAGATCAAATCTGGTGCCACAAAGGGTAAGATTTGTAAAAAACAGTATTTCAACTACTCTAGTGGTGCATATCAATAAAGAAATACTGAAATAAAGCCATAAACAAGGAAAACTGAAGAAAACTACCCTCCAACATTCCAAATACATTATTAGTTCACATTTTCGGCATCTGAGCTGACTGTAGACCCAGTAAATAGGCAAACAAAGAACCAAAATTACAAAAAAGAAAATTAAAGAGATACTAATATCTGTAAAGACAGAAAACTTCAGCAAAAGAAGTGCCAACAAGCTGACAGATGAAAAAAGGGTGCAGGAAAAGCTGTGTACAAGTACTAATGGATGTGCCCTATCCCACAGACCTTAAGTGGAAGAGAAGGAGGTAAAGAAAACTCACAAAATAATACACCCTAAATACTCACTGCACAAATTTACACAAAATAACCAAGCAAATGATATATTTAAATATATTAGGCAAGAAAAGCTATCTGAACCAAATACCTGTCGAACTGTCAAGATTCTACTATTTTTCATGTACATTCTGTCCTCAATGATTATGGTGAAATCATCTTCAAGAGGGACAGACATTGTGCAGTCAACCTTTTAACACAGATCTGAAAATGCAGTTTCATGCTATGTTCCATCACTAATTCCACTGCATGGCAAAGCTGGAATGGATGTTTCCTCCCTAAGGGTTCTCAGATTAGGGTACCAAATGCATCTGTACACACCAAGAAACAGGATCTGAACAGGCAATTCTGAAGGACTTACAGTTTTGTGTAAGAAACACCAAGTTTATTTAATGCTAATGAAAACAGTTGTAAAAGCAGGCCTAGGTAGATAAGCAGTTAATGTGTTAAACAGGCTGAAACCCGAAAAGCTCTCAGTCAGGTTCTGGGAAACTAGAGCTGGATAGTATTCCAGCAACTTCACAAGGTCTCTGGAAAGTGGCACTACATCAGCTCAATTCAGTGTCAAAGCTCCTACCAGCATCAAGGGAACCCCATTTTCCTTCCAAGGTTCATAATTAACTCCTGCAGTCCAACCCAAACATGAAGGCTTCTCTACAACAGGACTACAGCACATTATACACATTAAACACCTTTTAGGAAGAAGTATTTTGGTTAAGTAGACTCATGTGACTTTATAATGTGGGTTACTGACTTTGGTCAATATTTGGTGTATTTATGGATGTCACCAACTGAAGACTATGTCAATTTGCCTCTGCATGCAAACTTAATAACTATATCCCTCACATTGCACAGCATTCAATGCTCTCACCACTGAGGACATTTTTCTACGTTCTTCACATCTGCGTAACTCCACAATTCTTCTCAGCATAACAGCACACCTCCATGAAAACTGAGGAAGCTTGTACAAGGTGCTACCATGCAAAACCCCCACAATCATGAAAATTCCACAAGAACATCACCAGCTGGACAATAAAAAATTACTCATGCTATATTGAATATAAAATACCTTTCCATTCTCGAGAATATACTTGTCCATTACTGGAACAGGGGCAGGGTAGTACGTTGATGTATTTGCTTCCTCACTGAAGGTCTTCTGTACCTCAGGTTCAGGTTCAATTGATTCAGGTTTTACTTTTTCAACCTCAATGGCAGGTCCTAGACAGTTAAGAAAAGAGAGCTGTCTGCTATCCCAGAGAACATGAAATCAATCCATCACCCATGATTAGCATAAAATAACATGTTAGTCATGTTCATTTTAAAGTTAGAAGTAATCTAAACCAAAGTCCTACTTCTGAACATCGATAACTAAAAGCAGGATAAGTATTCCTGCTTTATAAACATTAAAATGTTTAATTTTAATTTAAGTGTTTAATTTTATTCCTAAAGCATAAGGACAATTACAGATATAGGTAAGATTTCTTCAATGCACACTAAGGAAATTATGTTAAAATGACACTGAAATTATAAACCAAAAGCAACAATAGTAATTCTTCAAATAAGAATTGCTATATAGTTGCATAGGAACCTGCATAATTTACTGTGATAATTACATAAATTATCCACACGGAATTATAAATTTTATAGAAATCCAAAATCTCTTTAGATATAACAGAGGTGTATAAAAATAGTGAGGATCTGCAGAAATGCTACGAAGGAAACAGACTTAGGCTCCTTATGCTGAAGTATCATGCAAAGAGAGAATATCAAAGGTTAAAAAAACCCACATAAATTACAGTTTGGATTGTCCAATCCATCCAACACTGATTTTTATTTTTAATGTAATCAACAAAAAATTATGCACAAATTAAACAATGGAATATCACTAAGCATATGTTTGAGACTTAAAAGGGAGACAATTATTTTGTCAGTCATCAACTTTTCTTTTCCAGATCCAAGTTATGAAATGTTCCTAGAAGGACAGAACAAACTAAAGATGATTTGTGAACTGGATTTCATGACTCCATTCACGGCAGGGGTTCCACCAGAAGTCTAGGCTATGGCCCCAAGCCTGTCAGTGTCCCTTGGTGTGTGGCTCTAGGATCCCAAGAAGCTCCAGCAGGCACTGAAGTTCCATGCAGGGCCGGTGGCTCCACAGCACAGCAAGGTTGCCAGCTTAGCCTCTGGGCACCACGGAAATACTCCACGTCCAGAACTCTAAGGATGAACTCACCCACTTGTCAGAGCTAGATTGTAGCAGGCTGGTGCTGAGAGCACTGCACCACTCTGCAGCCCAGCCCTGCCATCTTCAGCCAGCGACAACATCAGGTCACCCTTCAGCTCCCTGCTCAGTGTTTGTGCACACAGGCCCGGCCCTGAACTGCTCCAACTCTGCAAGTCACGCTGGCACCACAACTCAGGTCTTAGTCACGCATCTTAAATAGTTCCTGTGCCTGGAACAAGCACGGCATTCATCCCTCCTACTTTGTGCAGTTTCCTTTAGAGATTATTATACAGCGATAGCAGCGCTTCCTCCGTTGTCAGCATTTGACATTTATCCTATAGCTTATTCTACACCTACATAGCCAGCTAATGTTCTCAGCTGGCTGCCACTCCATGCTCACCAGTGACTAAAAGTTGTCTTGGCAACTCAGACCATCCTACGCTGCAGTGCCACCAACAAGAGGGTCTTAAGAGCCAGCCCCAGTGCAAGCATGGCACAAAAAGAGAAATCACAAAAACATCCCATCTGCATTATAATTTCATAGTGATCTTACTGAGCACCTCATAGTACCATGAATATACAGCCAAGACAAACTGAACTTCCTAAACCTGAGACTGGGGGATGACCCAGACTGGTAAAAGCACCCAAAAGCCTGCCCAGAGCATGGGCACAACTGAAGAAGCAGATGCAGAGATGTAATTGCCAGTGTGACCTTAAGAAGTCATTTCTGAAGCAGTTACTTTAAGAAAACATTCTTCAACAAAGGGCTATTTTCTTATAGTTTGAAAGTCACTTCAGGGAAGACACCTAAGTCTAACCACCTTCTTCCTAGCAGGAAACATTTATTTCCCTTTAAACACTTTTACCAGTCCCTATTTAGAAGTCTTTTACTGTTTTTAGTCATATATTGACACAGCTGGAATTTGGTTTCTGGAGCTTCCCCAAGGAAAAAGCTGATTAAAGCTCACAACCACAGTTCTCACAGGTCAGAATACCTTGCTCCAATTCATGCTTTACTACTTGCTTAGAAGTCACCAGAAGAAAGCCTTTAAAATCTCTTTTTCATATATCCTGATTTTTGATTCTCAAACAGAAACCTGCCTCTAACCAGGCAGTCTCCACAGCCATTTCCACAACCACTAAACTCTGCATTTTCAACCCTGCATGCTGCGAATTGCACATGCAACCTGCACCCCTGCCTGCCAGCCAACAGAGCAATGCACCCCATTCACCACACTCCAAGCTCCCCCTCTCTGCATCTTATTTTGATGATGAACAGGACATACAAAAATATATAACTCTATCTAAAGGCTTAACAATCACAGCACTTATGTAATAAGGATCAGGGAAAAAAAAAACAACTATGATTTTCGGAGTGCAAAGAAGGAAACAAATGTTTTATTGCAAAATCTTTCTTCTGACTGTAGTTTTTTTATAATATCCACGAGGCCAGCAAATTCAAATCAGTATGAAGAGGAAGAAGGCTTCCCTTTACCTGCCCTTTTCCTCAAAAATGCATTTTAGGCTACATGCTACTCCTAAAATTAGTAAGAAAGTAAAAATAAATGGACTGATAAAGTGGTCAGCTTACATTTGTAAGCAGAAAGCTTTTGCTCATGGTCTACCAGAATTTGAAACAAAACAACGCAAGTTGGAGAAGCGGTAATGCTGGTACTTTCTGGACATGATAGAAACCTTGGGCCTTTTCTTTTTTCTTTTTTAACATCAAAAAGCCAAACAAATATAGAAAAGCTGAAAAACAGTAATTCCTGACATGTGGTAAGACACAAATCCCATTTCATTCTCCCTACTCTGGTGTCAGTCCCAAGACACTGTAAACTGGATCACTGAAATTAAACTGGGATTAAAAATAAAACCTTGGAGGTCTGTCTGCACGTGATGATGAATCTGTTTCTGAATGAATGTGAAAATACTCCCTGCCTTTGGAGCAACACTAATTCTCAGACATGTAACATGAAAATGAAGATACTATCAGGGAGCTAAAAACACCCAAGCATTATCTCTATACAACTTCAGTACTTCTGACCATATTTCCAGCCACAGGAAACTGCACAGATCATGCCTGGGAGACAGCTGCTTTTTAAGAAGTTATTGAAACTCTTCTTTTGCAATCTGAGGGCTATTTAAAATCCCTACTCGGGAGAGTCGGTTATTTAATTCTTTAAATTATCTTACTCTCTACTGATAAAAAGAGGGCAAATTAGGTGTGTTTTCAGGTGCAACAAAACAAACTGCAAAGGCCTACAGTTTCAGGTCTTCCAGTTCCCAAGTGGGCAAGGCAAGAGGCTGCACACATTATTCCAGGAGCTCAAGAGGGACACCATAACCTTTTCCACAACAGTCATCACATTTTTCCACCGCTCTGGTCCCCAGAGTCCTGGTGAAATGCCTGCCTCCTCTGGGAAGGGATCTGCTGGGAAATAATAGACTAAAATCATAAAGATGATATTAAGCATTTCTCCATGGATCAGTACTGATTTCACTACTGTCACTTGCCACAGCTGCCTCCGAGGCTCTTTGGTGACAACGAGCAATTTGGTGTCACCATGAGGAAGACGAACCTCCTCACTCCCGCCACAAAAGTGGCTCCAGTTTTGCAGCAGAGCTGAAGGCCTGAGTCTCAAGTACAATACACTGACTTCCAGCTCCTCACTGAATTCAACACGTTGATGGGAAATTAGGAGACTGACTACTTGACTGCACGTTAGCTCAAGAGGCTGTTCTATATTTGATCTGCAAGTTTAAAATGGCAACAGGCACGCATTTCCCACAGCTGCAATTCATCAGCACAAACCAGCTGTCATCTCATGCAAAGAAATCACAAGTCTCTAAGGTGAAACAGAAATGCAATTAGTTTGCATTAAGTCCAGCCTGCTAGAAGTGCAGTGTAACATAAATTACATGTAATTTGAAACTCTAGGTTTAAGAGATCACTGCAACTGCAGATGAATTCAGGATGTAATTTATTTTCAGAACAATTTTCAGAGATTACTCACATACCCAAACATACCTCATTTATAAGCAGGAAAAGTAAGGAAGACTAAAAAAGTCTTTACGTATCTATTCTTGATTAAAAGTAGTACTTTTTCATACTGTCATCAGACTTTCTAATTTAGAACATGCTGAAGATGTCTCCCTTGCTAATTATTCATAAGTTTTGTATTGATCTTTCTAGAACATGGTTGTTTCTCTGCTGTGAATGAGGCTACAAGGAAAAACAACAGAGTAAGGAACAGTTAATACACTGAGTCTTAGGAAATACAAACCCTGTGAAGGACAAAGCCAGCACGGCCAAATTCTACCTTTACCATCCAGTGTTCTTTACAAGTAATAATAACAAGGGAATTTTTTGGAAGTGTCATATAGCTGATATTTTTCCAGGTATGTGATTAAATTTAAAGAACTTTTCTTCAATGTAATTGGGATTTGTTTTCAGTTGTCAGATTGATACATACAATAAAAATTCATGCCCAATATTTAGAGAAGATTCAGGTTTGTTTTTTTTTAGGGTTTCTTTTCCTTTTTTTTTT